>KN817704.1:0-50421 GCA_000827495.1 Hypholoma sublateritium FD-334 SS-4 | reverse complement strand
ATAAACTCTTGTATCTCTCTTTACTCTAGTCTAAGAAAGCTAGATTGAATTGATTGATTAGTATTGAATAATTCCCCTTACCTTACAACGAACCGCAGGGTGTTGTTGAAGAGAAAGACATAAAGTTACATTAGCTAGCTACTACGGGGCAGAGCACACATTAGATTTTATAGTACTAGGAAGAGCGTCGCTCGATCTAGGGATAGAATCTCGCTCCGCAGTGGTTGTGTGTTTTGTGATTCGTGTCTTGCCCGACAGCAAGCCTCTCACCGCGCGCCGCCCGTGCCCCTCCCAGCATGAACTGCTCGTGCAGCTCGCCGTACGCCGACCCGCGCGACTCCGGGCGCGCCCCCCACCCTACCCCCCACCGTTACCCATGCCAACACCGACAGAGGGGGAGACGGCGTACTCGCGAGGCGAGTGCGACGAGGTGCACGAGCGGCGATGACGTCGTCGACCCCGCGCGCGAGCTGCTCGTAGTGTACGCGTACGGGTGGTACCCGCGCGCCGCCCGTGCCCCCCACACATATGCCCCCTCCACCTCCCACACCTATGCGCCCACCCCCACCATCCCCCCAACACGGCGAATCGCCTCCGCCATGAGCTGCCGCCGCACGGGTTCCAACGCCTGCTTGTGTGACGGCGCGGAGAGCGATGCGGCCCCGCTACGGGCTAGGGCGAAGTCGTCGTACGCAGCGCTGCCCGCGGAGGAGGACGACACGGAGTGCGAGTGGGCGTGCGCGTGTAGGCCGGGGGCGCGTGCTGCGTGAGGGGATGGTGTGGTGCTGGGACGAAGGGTGCGCGTGCATCCCCCAGCGGAGGAGCGTGCGGCGCGCGGGGGACGACGGCACGCCGAAAGCACGCACGAGCCACTGCGGCGCGGCGCGCCGCCCGGGCCGTACTCGCTTGCGCTGGCGCCCTCGCGGGATCGCTGCCGACCTGCTCGACGATGCGACGCACGGCTGCGTGGAGCTCGTCCTCGCCGTTCGCGCGACCCGCTCGTAGAGGCTCTTGGAGCGAACGAGTGTGCGGGCCCGGGCTCGCCCGCAGTCTGCGTCGTCGGCTCGGTGCCCATCCTCTCGCGCTTGAGGTTGTGCTCGCATGTGTCGACTCTCGAGGAAGAGGCGGTCCTGCGAGACCGAAAACTTGTGCGATGTTAGTCGGTCGGAGAGGAAAGCAAGGGGAAGTACCACTGGAGTTTGTCGAGGAATTGGATGCGCAGGGGTGGCGGCGCTGCTGCTGCTGCTGATATCGGCGGTGGGGGTGGACTCGCAATGCGCATGGGCGGGTGCACCTCAAAGCAATAGAGACGTTGGGAATGCCAGAACGGATGAGCTTTACATGTCCAGCACATGATAATTGATATGTATATGACCTAGCTTCTATGCATCTACATGTGCCACAAATTCTAGTAGTTTAAATACCTCTCGTGAGACCTTTAGCTCTTCTTCGATCCATTCCTTCCCCTTGACTTCTTCTTCGGCCTTGAGCCAATCCTCCTTGTAAAGGCACCGCGGGAGCTCTTTTGGCGCAGGGGTTACCCCGGGTTCATCGATCTGGATGCGAGGGTGAAGCTTGCTTCCGCGATTTGGCCGGATAGCCGGATTCTGTGATTCTTTGTCGATGTACTTCAAGTAATCTGTGAGAACTGGGTTGCGCCAGACACAAATCTTCACGCGAAAGACTGGAACATGGATATCACCCAATTTGGTCACTCCTTCCTCTTCAGATGACATGCCGTCAACGGAAAGCTTGATGAGGAGATCTCGAAAGTATTGCCATGTCGTGAGATCCGGGGCGTTCAAAGACAACTTGATGCATATAATTTTCTCGACAGCCTTAGTTCGGCGTTCGTACTTCTGCAGGATATATTCAGCAAGGTATTTTCAAAATATAAATAAAGAAAGCTACCCGCTCACGACGCGACCGTGAGCCCACCATCGCAAGTCGCTGGATGGTATATTCATCAATACGCTCAGCAACCTCCGTCGTCGTCTCCATCCGACCCTCATCAATTATGGGGCGGCTCTGCACCTGTCTCCAGGCTTCTCGCGATCGTTTGAGTTGCCCGTAGAATAATGCCAATAGGTACTGGTGAGATACGTCAGAAACATCCCAGGACCCATCTTCTCGACGCTCCTCAAGAAGATCTTCGACAAATTTTTTGAGGATGACCTTATTCCATCTTGACTTCTCAAAGCCCTTTCCAAAGTCGAGCACATTTTGATTATTTGGACCATGTGGACCTGTTTCAAATGCTTCAACGGCAGCTGGAGGTGCTGGCTCGTATAGGGCAAAATCGGCCACCGATGAAACACTGAAATGAGTTTTCCACGCTCGGCGGACAACTTCCTGTAAGATACATTGGACAGAATACTAGTAATAAAGCGAAGAATCCCACCTTCCACGCAAGGTCATGTCCTTTGGGTAGAGTTTTCTTCTGCTCTTGAATGCTGCATTGATTTTGAGACCGAACAGAGCGTCTGGCTCTTCGTCTAGATGAATCTTTCACTGAGATATCAGCATTCATTTGCTGGAGTACCTCCTTGACGATTGCGTGCACTGTTTGTTCCCCCTGAGGGTTATTCAAGTCAAGGGGAACTTCCGGCGCCGTCGCTGGTTACGGTGAGTGCACAAGACAGAGATATCAAAAGCTCATGACGTACATGTGGCACCTCTCCCTGGATCAGTCGATGTGTTGGCTGGTCGGTGCAGTGAGCGTGCACGATAGGATACCATAAAGTAATGACATACCTGTGGGACCTCTCCCTGGATCAGTCGGTGGGTTGGCTGGTCGGTACAGTGAGCGTACGCAATAGGATACCAAAGAATAATGACATACCTGTGGGACCTCTCCCTGGATCAGTCGATGGGTTGGCTGGTCTGAGCGGAACAACCCCGATATTCGCGCGATTCCCTTGAATTATCCTATAATTAATCGGCGTATTGCGTTGTGGGGTAGTGGGCGTAGAGTTTGGCCGACGTTTTTCAGTTGCAGCATTTAAACGCTGCCGAAGTCCTAGTATTTCGTTTTCACGGCTGGTCTGCAGAATATAAACCTCAGACTTATGGACCATGGTACATCAATTTTCGTTAGTCAGACACATACTTTATCTCGCTCATTTTCTGTTCGCATGTGGTTAATCGCGCTGTTCTGAGTTCAATGCATTAAGCTGATAACAAACTGCTGTGGTGAGGAGAATAAACTAACCATTGCTTCGCATTGTTTATTCAACTGGTCAAGTTGCTGTTGCCCGCCATTCATCATCTGAGCCTTTAAATTTTAAATATTGGAGTTGAAGGCATGCCTTTTCTGATTACAGGAATAATGGACTCACCAATTGCTCATTCACCTTCGTCAGCTCCATGATTTTTCGCTCATATTGCAGAATTTGTTCGGTCATCTGGGTTTCAGTCTCTTGATCAGCAGCACGCCGGCGTTCTTCCTCTTCGCACCGGCTTCGCAGAACTTGAATCTCTTTGCGCTGATTTCTGAGCCGAACTGCATGTTCCAATGCCCTATGTCTCGTAATTTCCTCTCGATCACGTATCTGCACATAGCTCTATTATCTGTACTTCGAGACATATTTCCCCTAAAGATGACTCACATCATCCAAAATCTGTTGATTGGGACCAGCCACGGCAACGCGCTTTGTATTCAGTATATTCTAGCGCAGTGCATCAGTATCTGCAAATGGGCATTGGAAATTCGAAAATGCGTACCTGATCAACATCCATTTCTTCACCATGTTTACGCCGTAAATTCCCTTCGTGGGTAATCTGGCGTGGCGTTTCACTGTCCGAGTCGCAGAAGGGATCCATTGGGATCAAATTCATTTCTACGAAGGCTTCTTCGTCGTTTTGAGGTAAGACAGCGTCAGCATCATTGGCCCAAACATTTGTATTAGGCATAATTATCGTAGCAGAGGGTATCATGGCTGTGGACGCTGCTGGCTGCAGACTCTGTTCTGGATACGATGGACTAGCATCACTCCAGATTGTTGAGAGTTCGGTGGTATCAAGTGTAGAGTTTTCGTGAGTAGGCATTCTGTAAAGATCGTAGGACAACCTCAACGCATGCTATTAGTACTTGCCTACGACCCGTCTACGACCCAACTATGACTACTCACATTTGTTCAAGTCGTTGCCTAGGTATCTTTTGTCTGTCTGTCAGGTCAATTATCATACCATAGATTCTTGTCACCTGGATCTTACGCAACTTCTATTCATCCACCTTAAGATTAATTTGTCGAACAAAAGAGATGTGATTCACCCAAGATTCTCCGCGTACATGGAGATCCTATTTTAATCCCAATATGTACGTACTTGATTGTCTGCAGTGATGTCATTTCACTTGGCAATCGGAGGCAACAATGACTGATCTCGATCAAAGCTCAATGTTCAACAGCTCGGTTGGGAGTCAATTTTGGGTATTACATATGTCTTACACATGATCTAGGTGTATACTATTCAATGATGGCTATTCTACTATGGTCGTATTGTTCGCGGAATCTTTGTGCGTCTTCCAGCTTGGAAACGTCGTATCAGTGGAAGGATTCTTTTATTAAAAAATCAGTATTCATATAATTGAGATATTCAGACGGAGACTCACTGAGAACGCAATGCTGAGTCCACATATCGGTCATCTGATGACCTCATATTAACCACAGAATGAACATTGTGAGATGCGACCCTCATGACTACGAGATCTCCGTGGATTCCAATCTGATGGTTGGGTGAGAGTAGAACATGCCTCTTGAAAAATACTCGGAAAAGAGCTGAACGTCGGGTACCAAGGCGTATATGAACAAAAATGTCATGTGTATGTGGCTGAAATCTGCCGCCGTCAAGAATGTCCTCAAGGCATGGGTAACGGATATCTTGAGGATTAGACGAGGTGCATTTTGTGTAAATCTTTGTAGGCTTAGGGATGCTGCTCCTGGACGAATATAATCGGCTTCGGAGGATAGCATGATCCGCTGCCTAACATTGTTGACTTGAGCATAGAATATCAACGGGAAATTGTAAATATACTTACCTGCTCAGGAGAGATCCATTTTCGTTGATTGACCATTAGATTGAGTACTTGATGTGTCAAATGAGAGCGAGGAAGGGGAAAACAGGCCAGCTGTTAGGTTTGTAAAATTGAGGTATGGGGGAGTAAGAGGCATATTGGATGTCTTTTAATGGGCCAGTACAGACAATAAGTGGAGTGCCAACCTCTTGAGCGTCGTCTTGGCTGTATCAGCATCTTCTGTCTATTCTTAGCCACTCGTAGTAGCATGCCCGGACAATAAACCTGTCAGTATGTGTGATCGCTCAGAGATCGCTCACTCAGTACCAATAAGTCGACTCGGAAAAGGTATTTTTTCTCATTTATTTGTATTCATACAAGCCGATTATTCATAAGTCTCGCCCGCGGTTGTCCTGGGCATCATCGACAATGATGTGGACGTGGCGCGGCAAACACCGAGACGATGATCAACCGAGTGCAAACTCGGTTGATCGTTGTCTCTCACTATCACTTAGTGCCGAGCCCCTCCCCTTTCAGCTGGGATGTGGGCTTGGCTTCGTAAACTTTCGTAGCAAACGATGGCCGTAGGATCGCGGTGGGGATGGCAAAAAGGGAAGACCCGAGAGCGGGAGATCCATGTGGTGCGTGGCTGCATCGCCCCCCCCTTAACACATTAATCCGACCTCCCGCAGTGCACACAGCGCCTACGGCCACTACGCCGACGGTGCGACGTGCTCCCTATGCCCCCTCGCTCGCTCGCATTACAACGACGACCACGAGAGCATCACAGGCGTCACCACGGTGCCGACATGGACATGAGGCGCCGACTTTGGTGCCCGACACACCCCTCAACGCCGCCCCACCCGCTCTATGCCTATGTGGCCGCTGCGTCCACTCTGCCCACCAAGCGGACCCCCGCCGCGTTTGCACTGCGCTGAATTGAGGCCATAAGCCCTCCCTCGCCTCTTCGCCACCCAACAACGACCGCGAGAGTGCAAATCCGGTGCGATACACCCCCCCTCGCCTCCTCGGCCCCCAATGCCGTCGCGGCTGCCCAGCCAGCTCAGCGAAGTAACGCCCGGGGTGAGCACCCTCGCCCAGCACGTGCGCGCCGAGCACGTAGGCTATGGCGGGCGCACAACACTCGGCGCAGTAGTGAGGCGCGCCCCTGCTCGACGGCGGACAGACGACGGCGGCTAGGACCTGTTGGGGGTCAGTCACGGTGCCCTAACGGTGTGCATAGGTACGCACCGCTGTTCCACGCTTGCTATACTTCCCGCTAACCGCCGACTGGCACAGCGCCCATGGAGCATGCACGGCGCGACTCTGGACCGCCGTTATCCAGTGCGCCGTCTCCGTGTTCCACCGCGTTACAGGGGCCGGTTGTGTGCGTGGGGGCCACGATCTGTGCGCCAGGGTGTCGAGTGCGGCGTGGGACGGTGTAGTGCGAGCACGAGCACCGTGCCTTGGGATAGCAGAGGCAGACACACCGCGGTGCGTAGCAGTTCGGCCATATCCGTGCTACCACGCGCCGCTGACCAGCGCGCACACAAGGATTTCCACTGCTACTCATCGTGCCAACACCAGAGCTGGCGCCCTGTCATGCACATATAAACAGACGATGTCGGCACACATGGCCGCAGCCCGATCTGTATGCACGGTGCGCGCTCCGAGCGACGCAGTTTCGCTATCTCCCAATGCGCGCCCGGCGCCTGCTGGTCTCATATGTCATCGAATGCACGAGGGTGTCGCTGTCGCAGGGGTAGAGGCGGAGTACACGGAACAAGAGTATTATTGTAAAAATAGTAATGAATAATAATGTAAATTTACATGTTAAAATCCATTCAAAAGTGTTCCCTACGTTTCTGGTGCCAAATGCACGCACGCACACGCATGCTCGTGCATGCACATTTACCCGTGCCCCTCTGTCTGCGTAGCGCGAGCGGCAAGCAGGGCGCAGCTGTTGTCTTCCGACCGCGCCCAGCAACCGAGCGAGTGATACGTGCACAAGATTGGGGGTCGCTGTCCTGTGCGCGATCAGCCAGCACACCGCTTGGAGCCGGATGCGTAATCTGAAGATTTGAATATAGTCTGATCATTGTAGGTATGTCGTGAGGTGGTGCGCCTGCCTCCATGGGTGATATGTGATTTCCGCCGCGCGCTTTGGCACATACTTTCACTCAGTTGGCGTCCGATCCACCTGCGGAATATGAAATCACTGCGCAGCTCGAATGCGGCAGATTTAGAGGAGTGAGCCCGGGATGACAAGATCGGGCGCTGGAGTGCGCTAAAGCGCGATACAATATGATACGCCTGCGCAAGGTAGGGGTCCGGGGTGGGTTGGTATTGTTGGTGTTGAGCGCATGAGGACTAGGAGGGGTCGAAGCGCTTGTGCGCATATTGTGTATGGCAAGGGACATACAGATCTTCATCAGCGCGGGTGGCAGGCGCGGGTGGACACCGCACCAGGGGCCGTCGGGATGGCTGAGTGCATACGATAGCATACTCTGTTGCTGGTCAGAAGGCGTCTGGCAGCACAGCAGAATTGATCGAGTGAGCAGACGACATGGTGCCAACTTTGCGTGCGCTGGACGGGATAGTGGCTACGTAAAAGTTCAGAAAGGTGTGTGCGTGGTTGCAGTGAATATTTGATATATCGTTTGATTTGTGATACTACGTGTCTGGGGCCTAATGCTCATTGCTACGTGTCCAATGGGGTGTGTGACATGGATATATACAGTGTCTAGGAAGATTGGGAGCCCATGATACCTGTTCTGTTCTGCCAAAGGAATCCAAGCGCCATGATGAGGAAGCATGCTTGGATAATTACCTTAAGCACCAATGCCCACATCGAAATTTGAGCCTGAGCAGTGGCCTTCGCTGATTTCTTTCCGGTGGAAGTCGTATCCGCATTCTTGCGCCACACAGAAATGGAGCATGCTTCGTCAGCCCCACTGCGGCACATCGCAGAGAAAATAAGAGGCATTTCTATATTCTCGGTTGCCTTGGAAGTTTGGAATCAGTTGGAAATAATCTCAAATGAATAAACACGCACTGCCAGGGCTTGAACCCTATCCCCCCCATCCTTGAGTTCATCTACCATGTTTCCTGACCGCCGATCAAAAAGATACACTGCACCGTGATCGCTTCCACTCAAAATGAATTTACAGTCCTCCAGAAAGCTGATTTGTCGTGGTCGCATAGACCTTTCGACTGCGACTGGATAGGTACGTACTCGATCCCAAGAGCTATACCGATAAAGTGCCGTGCCTTGAGAGGGATCGTCGACACAAAATACGCCTCTTCTAAGGTTGGCCGTTACGTTTCCACTTGAACAGAGCAGATTGATCAGCATGATTCCAAAATATGGCAGTAAGTAAATTGTAGGTAAACTTACATATTGCAACCAGTGTGTTGAGTATCCTCCACTTTGCCATCTTTTCCACTTAAAGTATATCTGAACGAGACTATTATTTAGTATTGACCACATATTCATGGATAAAATAAAATATTCACATAATACCATCGTATAATCCGAAGGTATGAATCTCCTTGTCTTCGCCTGATTTTCCAAAAGCAAGCGCCTTTGGAATATGGTTCTTGATAACGATAGAAAATAATGGGTGAAGGTCGATCCTTGGACCCACTCGGAAAAGAGAAACAACAGAGTTGCGATTGGAGACTGCCAGATGGTTTGAACCCGATTCAAAGGCAATGGCGGTAATCTCTCCGGGATTAGCCAGTTTGGCGCAATAGGATTCTTCGAAGGTCTGTTTTCAGGTTTCGATGGAGTCAGCAGGCGTTGTTTACTATCAATATTAGAGTGTCACTTACAGTCTCACGACCTGACACTTCTCTCCAGCAGACAACAAGTCCGCTTGCTGTACCATAAATAAGGCCATCATCGGGTTCATCTTCACGCCTTATCCAGGCGAGAGCTGTGGTTGCTCCACGATTTCCAGCGCCGGATGGCCGCAAGAACTGTGAAACATGCCATGCGTTTGTGGTTTTCCCACCACTGACAATGCTACGGAGGTCCCAAACACGAACTCCATCCATACCTTGGGTTCATCAGTGGGGCCAATTAATACAAAAATATATAAAGTGACATACCACCGCTTGCTAGTTTTCCATCATCGGTGATGCTCATGCAGAGAACCAGCCCTGTATGACCTGCAAGCCGAGTTTGTAAAGTAAATAAATTGTTTTTGGATGGCACAGGTATAACTTGAGACGAATCAGAGGTTGAAATAGTAGTCTTGGTGGACATGGTTGTAGCAATTGTGGGCAAGAACTGTCGCTGCGTTCAGTGTTGCAGAGACGCCGATTCAGCCTGAATTTAAGCTTATGCATTACAATAAACGCCATGAGTTGAATAGATGATGCCTGGAGACCGTCTCATTTATTGTCCCCAGCCAAGATCTGATGTAAGTATTCCCTACGATCTACCTGCGATTTGATATGAGGCATCGCACCTTGATTTGACCTTGATCGCACCGGTCTTTTCTTTCTAAAAATAGGCAGGGACAATAACCGTGTCACCAACCAAGGGTTGCGCAACGATGAACGTCATTTGTGCCACATTTAGTTTTTTTTTGTATTCGTACTGCTGAAGGTAACCTGACAACTTCTCCTTCTCCCCAAAACTCACGATTTAAAGCAGGCCACAAGACGTCGCCATTTATCATGCCCATACTATCGACTATGCCACCTACAACAAATGTCACATCTATCGCAACTTTCGCCACAACTACGCCCCCTCCTCCGCCACTGGTCGTTCCGATTGACTTGACTGACCTTCATAATACCCCGGCTACCTCAGTTCTTGATCTCGAGGACTTGGATCCAGCGCGAAAGCCATCGGATGATCCCATCAGATCAACGGCTTCTTCAACGCGATTCCGCCCTTATAACACCCGTGAACGCCCAAAGACTGCGGTTGAAAAGGGCAAAAGAAGAGCTGATTCGAGCCCTCTCAGTTCCGTTCCTCCATCCCCAAACCCGCAGCCGAGTCCATCTCCAAGTACGTCTCCGAGAGGATCTCCATCTCCGACACCGCGGGCCGGCCCGAGCTCGGCTGGGAGGCAGCCCTATGCCGTGACTTTGTGGATCCCACGTCCCAAGAACGCCACTCGACAGAACTTGGAGACTTTGCTTGGATGGAATGAGGATGAGTACAAGGAGTTCAGAGTGAGTCAAAAGTATGGACTATACGAGAAACGATCCTGGCTCACTCGTATATAGGCCGCAATTACCCTTGGTTGCAGGAGGCTACTTGATTCCTCTCGGTCTTGGCAGGCACAGGACGCCGAGAAGTTGTCTAAACTGAGAGAAGAGGTGCGAAAATTTGATTTATCTGTTATATTATTCACATTTTACACTAAACAGATTTTGGGCGACTTTCTGCAGCTCCAACGTTATCAAGATGCATGGCCGTTTGAGGTTGCAGTCCAGGCCACGCTGAAGAGCAGCGCTGCAGCTTCGAAGAAGAAAGCAACCTGAACACTGTATGTACGCTTGAAGTGATATGTAGTAATATAGAAAAATATCGACCATCGTATGAGCATTTCATCAGTCGTACGACGGTCGTAGGATCATCCTACGCTCCATTTCAGTGCAGGATATATATATATATTTTTCTAAAGATTAGTGCACACCAAAAATGTAGACAATTATAAATGTTTCGACGATGAGAAATCAAATTTAAATCCTGAAGTTTCATCTAGATTTTCAGGCGGCATCAATTTTTTAGTTATTGTTTTCCTTAAAATACATCTGTAACTTTTGTGTTCTTCTCACTTTTCTTCCCGACTGATGATCTCGTTTTCATTCATGTTTTAAGACAGGTATAAATGGCAACTTCAAATTAAAATTAAAATTGGATTTCAAGTACCTCCGAAGTCTCTATTATATTGCACAATTTGAGCCATACTTAATTCGTGTAACAAAATTGAATATTTTTGGAGGTTTTGAGGTGACCGAAAAACATCAACTTCCCGGGGTGAGTCGTCGGTCGTCGGTTGCGTGCGTCATCCGATATGTTTATTTGGTCATATTTGATGAATCGCGACCGGCCTGCTGGCCCCCTCATGATCGTCACCAGTTCACCATACGTCCCAGGTTCGTCCATTGTTCACGCAAGCTTGGAAGTGGGCGCTTATTACCCTATCAATGAACAGTGGGGAAAATCACGGATCTAACGCAGAAGAATTAAGCTGCGTGATTGATGATGTCGATCTAAGGGTGCTACAGCCTGCCTGAGGCAATGCAGGCGCCCAGGTATATTTAACCACCAAACAACTGGAGATAGGAAATGGTGTGCACACCCCTGTATTTAAAGATTGCTCATTGTGACTGAGCGCACCAGAGCTCCTTCCTTCCAGACCATGCCAGATGACTCACAGACACGCATGTTTTCCATGCCCATTCCCCACCCGTCCGCGTATGCCCAATCCAACAACTCAGTTCATGCGCATTACTGACAATTTGTCGTGCAGAATTCCGTTGGGGTGAGCGGTGTTGTGCTACTTAGCTTTCTGCTCCATTCTAACATCGCCGAATCAGACAAGCTCATTCGTACTATCCTTATGGTGCTCGTTCCGACAGTTATGCCCAGAACATCCCGCCTCACCCTGTAACCCCTCCGTAGGTCGCGTGTTGAGCTATTGACTGGCTTCAGCGTTAACTAATAACGGATTCTCAGGCATTCATTGCTTTCAACGTATGAGGGTGCCGTCAGGCCCCAGAAAATACCGCGATATGTTACGAGTCCAATGCCCACTGCGAGTCCTTTGTCGTGTAACAACAGCACGTATTTCCCCCCCGAGACTGCCGTATCACCCGCCGGATGGCCATTGTTGTACGTTTTACTTTTAGTACCTTGTACTTTCTTCGCTCACACCTGGGATTTTGTAGGCTTCATGGCCACTATCCCTCTAGTACTTCGCCGGAAATCCCACCTTTCTTGATCGGCACTCATCATGTGGATGAATTCGCACTACCAGAAGGGAATCAATATGCAGAACCCGAGCCGATGGTTAGTGGCGGCTCCTTTGAGCATTCATCACGTCCTTGGGACCATCCTCAAGAGCCTTCGCGACATCAATATCTCCCTCAGTCTCAGCAGCGGGATGTCCGCTATCTCTATGAAGAATATCCTCGGCCGCTGAGCCCTCCGAGGCAGCCCTCTGCACCGCCTAGATCCTATCCTTCCAGCTACGACCATAGTCGCCGCCCCCAGACGCAGTCCCGTCCTCATGGAAGTCATGCCACCACTCTGCAGAGCTCGCAGTTGCAGGCCAACCACCCGCCGCCGCCTCCGATATGGCCACGCTCCATTGTGCATTCGACCTCAGAACCCACTAGCACGTCCCACTCGAGCTCAGGTGCCCGACAGAACTCTGTGTATGTGTCTGGTAGAGCCGTGCCTTATAACGATGTCGAATACGCCGGGAGCGCTCAGTCCTGTCCGCCGGTGGGAGTGGAGTCACTCCCATCGCGCGCAGGTCACTGGCAAGAGCGGAGGGGCGTTGCTGCTTCTGCGACGTTGCCTCCGCCGTTAACATCGAATACGCCTGTATATACCACGGGGCACTCGCCGGTGTCGTTCGCACATTCCGTGGTCGGGCTTGGCCATAATCCAATCTACAAAGAACCTGAGGAGTTATTAGAGGGGTCGGATAGTACCAGATGGATTTTGGAAAAGGGGATTAAGAAGGCATTGTTGGTGAGTAATCCATCGTCGTTCCTGAGAATATCAGTTTGACAGACACATGGAATGATGTACAGGTTGGAATCAACTACACGGGACAAGCCGGAGATATAGAAGAGTTGCACGGATGTGTCCACGATGTCCTCGCAATGGGACAGTTTCTGATTGGTGTGGCATCATTAACATTCTCAAACCTGGACTATATTCTGACCTCGTTTGCGCAGACCAAGGCTACCTACGAGAGAACATCCGAACTCTCACCGACGACGTCAACGACCGAACGAGATGGCCTACGAAAATGAACATCCTTGCCAATATAGATTGGCTGGTCCGGGACTCTAAAGAGAGTGACACATTCTTTTTCCACTGTGCGTCTCATTGTTTGCGCTGCGTTTTCTGCCTTCGTTTACACTACTTAATGAAATTGACACGGTGAATCCCTATAATTGCAGTCTCAGGGCACGGAACTCGTGTAAAGGACGAAGATGGCGACGAGCGTGAAGGATATGATGATGGTATGTAGTATGGTCTCGAAAATCGGAATAAACCAAATTAATAAATCTATACTTCCTAGCTATCCTTCCAGTCGACCATGTGAAGAATGGCTACATTCTGGACGATGTTCGTGCTGTATTATTGAGGCTGCACACTGCTAACACCTCTGTTCATTAGGAACTGAATCGGAGATTAGTAAAACCCCTTTCGAAGGGGTGTCGCTTGACGGTTAGTCTCTTCTTTTCTTGGTATTATGAGGATATGTCTGAGCCCTCCCTCAACAGACTTTGGTCGATGTGAGTCACCAAGTATATGGTCAGATGATTTTTTGTTCACTTCGAGATAAGGCGTGTCATTCAGGAACTTCTATGGGTTCGTCTAATTTTCACCACTACTCGGAATCGTATTGCTTACCATGACTGATCGTCATAGATCTTCCATTCCAGGTTAGCCTTTTGCGACTCGTCTTGCCAAAGTGAACTGATATTGATGCCCGATCATAGTACTCTAACAACGACCACTGCAATGCACTTGTTGAAATCATTGACGAGAAAAACGTCAAGACCAAGGGCACAGAGGCGGATGTTGTAGGCTCGCTTTATCGTTTAGGTTGTCATTATTTTGATATATTATCTATTTGCACCTCAGGTTTCATTTTCCTCGTGCAGAGACGATGAAGTCGCCGAAGATATTAGCAGCAACGAATTGGATGTCGGGGCCATGACATCGGTAAGACCTTTGTTTCTAGACTAGCTATTATACCTCATTTTGATTACTCAGATCTTCATCAACGCTTACAGAGATGGTCTGACGTATCGGCAGTTCTTCAATAAGATTGGGTATGCGTGCTTTCTCGAGGATTCAATGGATCTGGCAGCTAAAATATTGATCAGGTCTCTCATGAAAGGCGACCAACACTCGCAGAAGCCGCAGCTGGGTACATCGCACAAGATCGTAAGTTGTTCACCAGATATGCTACATGGTTAGCATCGGCTAATTTTCCACTTTGTCTTGTCAAGAACTTGGACTGTAAAATTGTGTTCTAATATTTATCTGCTTTTCGTTCACTGAGGTGTAACCGTTTATGATACGCTACTCCGGGCTGGAGCCTGGAATCCCTACACCTTTCGCGCCTCGTTCGTGCTCCCATATACCCATATACCCGTGTTTAGTTGCTTTCTATTTGCTTATACCTGCTATTCACACCAAACGATACCCCCCTCTCATGCTATAATGTAACAGATTTACTGGTGGATCCTGGGCCTGAATATTGAATAATAATCAAGTAAAGTTGTACGCAATGGTCCTTGGATGAATCATCCCATCTGCCACTGCGCAATGCGGACTGAATATTGAATACTGGGTGTGAGATGTTGATTGGGTCAAGCAAAATGCTTAAGCTCTCTCACTCAATTATATCGTCGCGTACATTGTTCAAGATTGTAGCTATGTATTCATCCCGTCATAATATACATACGCAGAAATTACAACTACAGATTATACGTAGAATCTACATCTGGCGCGCACCAGCGAATCGTTAATGACTACAATGGTGTGTGAGAGTAAAGAAACAGACCTTCAACGACAAAGTTCACGAAAAATAAGCCGACCGGTCAGCTTTATTTCAAAATTCGCACAGGATCAGCGTCAACGAGCACCTGAAGACAAACAATCAGTTGACTCAGGAGGGGGCGAAAGCTCTGCTTACAGCTCACGAATGCCGAGCGCAAAAGTTTCCAGTCTATCAATCATCTTCCCGTTCAAATTCATCAGTGACGCTTCAGTGATTCAACGTCCGCTGCGCGCTTTCTCGTTCTCGTTAGATAGCACAAAAATGTCAAAGTTTATCAAGATAAGTTTCCAAGGGAGGGATTTCCGGCTGACCGACCGCTATATAAGCATGCAGTTGGAAGGGCACAAGGCGAGACCGACCTTAAGACCTTTTTGAATGCGGATCTTCGTGACCAGCGCCTCAAGCTTACTACCTCTCTCGAGTGGAGCTACGAAGAACATCCAGGATCAGCTATAAGCAGAAATACAGTGAAGGGATTCCATACACCCATCCACAATCTGCCAATGGTCGAATACGCATTGGGGGAAGGCTTGTCCAGCGGTTTGGAAGCGAAGCTGGGCATTGAATCCGAACGATTCGGCGACAGGCAAATATGCCTTGATGGTAAACATGGGGGTTCCGACGCGCTTCTCGTCGCTGAATATCTGGGCACGATGTTGATGGAGGCAATTGTATACGCGCCCAATGGCGTGTTCAGGGGCCTGAATCTCCACTGGATAAAGCCGTTTAGGATCGTATCGTGCACAGCGGAGGGCACGGCTATTTACCTAGATAGATAGGCTCCTGCAGCGTCGGGTTTGCCAGAAGACAAGCCGCGTATGTAGCGCGGCGCATTGTAGGCATGATCTGGCCGCCGCCTCGATGAATAGCATCAGAATGAAGCTTCATCATCCCCGTCAGGACTCGGAGTGCAGATATCAATGAATGAACAAGCGCACCGTAACATCAAGAATATTGACCCGGACCCCGCGCATAGCTTCTTCGCAGATAACACCCGCCTTCGTCGCCCACTGGAAGGCACCGGAGCAAGAATCTCTGATCTCATTCATGTACTGCACACCCTTTGTCGCGTCAACCAGTATGTTTGCCCCGGACATGTCAGGCCCAAAGCTCCATATCTTCCGAGCATCGGTGATGTCCCAGCCATATTGGTCAGCGAGAGCTCGCGCGCGTATTTTGGCCTCGTCACGGATGTTGAACTTTCCGTCCTCAATTGCGTCGGTAAGCTCTTCCCCGAGGGGCGTGGCTTTGACGTACAGCCGGTTATGCTTGTTCTGCGACTTCGACAGAGCGACGATGGACGACTCGACCCTGACAGTCTCCCGATAAGGCACGACAGGTTGAGATATCTTGAGGGGTACTCCGGCGTGTTCTTCTTCAAGATCCTGTTCATATCGTGATGAGAAACAGCGCGATGTGACCGGTTAGCTTACCACTCACTTTCATAGATACCTCGAGATGCATTTCGCCCGCACCAGCAACGATGTGCTGTCCAGTATCATTCATCCAGGTCTGCAAAGCAGGGTCCGACTTCGACAGCCTCTTCAGGCCCTCAACAAGCTTGGGCAAATCGGCAGGGTTCTTCACCTCCACCGCAACTTGTAACACAGGCGCCACCGAGAACTTCATGACACGTATGTTGTGCGCGGTCTCCGCGGAGGTGATCGTGCCGCTCTTCAGGAGGAACTGGTCGACGCCGACAAGACCGATGATGTTACCTGCCGGGCAGTCCTCGATCGCCTCTACGTAGCGGCCCATCATAAGCACCGTGCGCTGGACGTTAGCGAGGAAAAGGTCTTCCTTTCGGCCCGGGACGTAGTTAGGGCCTTGAATGCGAACCTTCGTCGAACCGCTTGACTTGACCGTGCCAGAGAAGACGCGCCCAAATGCGTAGAAGCGCCCTTTCTCCGATGTGGGCACCATCTTGGAGACGTAAACGACAAGTGGCCCTTTAGGGTCGCAAGCCTGGATGCCGACCGCAGACTCGTCGTCCATGGGACCTTCATACAGGGTTTCGACTCGGTAACGCTGCGCGGTGGCCGGGGAGGGGAGGTTGATAACAATCATTTCGAGCAAAGAGTCACCAGCGGGGAGAAATTTACGCATGACAACTTTGAGGAGAGGTTTTCCCACAAGGTTGAGGTCGCTCTCGGATAGTTTGATATCAAGCTTGTCCAGAATAACCGTAATCGCATCCCGGTTCGTGTTCATGACGGCGTTGAATATCATATAGATGGGATCAAGGACATATTTGTTGAACGCGCGCTCGAGAGTCTTTCCCGCCGAATCGACTGGACTCGTTGCCCATTTCTTAGTCTCTGGGTTGTAGAAATTGTCGCCCCAAAGTTTCGTCATCATCTTATCTTCGTTAGCACCGAATTTCTTCGCGTATCGTTTAGCGAACTGCCGGAGAGTAAAGCCCCAGCCGTGCAAGCCAGAACTAAACGCAACTGAACCACGGTCGGGATATACTTGAACATCACCAAGGGCAGCGTCGTGGTAGGTGGATATGACGACGTTGACACTTTCGACGCAGCGTAAAAGGGATTCGTAAAGCGATTCCTTGTCCATTTGAAGCTCGAGGAGGGCACGATCGACTTTATTGATGACAAGGACAGGCTTTATGCGTTCGGTTAACGCCTGACGCAGGACCGTCTCGGTCTGAACGCAGACTCCTTCGATGCAGTCCACAACGACGAGAGCTCCATCCGTGACACGCAGCGCAGCAGTGACTTCGGAAGAAAAGTCGAGATGTCCAGGTGAATCGATTAAATTGATCAAGAACTTGTTTCCTGGGTATCAAAAGTAAGATGAAGGAGTCCCTGATATATTAAACGCAGTAACTGACCGTTAGTTGTCTGCTTGATAAATGGTAAATCACCCTCGTCGATCTCGAAGTACATAGAGATTGCAGTCGACTTGATGGTGATACCGCGATCCTTCTCGTCGTCTCGGGTGTCCATGAAGCGAGATTCTCCGATCTTTGAAGCAGCAATAATCCCAGCTTTGGAGACAAGAGAGTCGGTCAAGGTAGATTTTCCGTGATCCACTGAAAAGTAACAGTAGGTGAGATATCTGAACCACGTTCCTAACGAAGAGATCAAACATGCCATGTGCTATAACACTCATATTGCGGATATTTGTAGGCTTATCCATCAATCCACGTATCTGGTCTGCCAGTAGCAAAGGTATCCATATAAATGAAGGTCACTTATGTGGAGGTATCGATACTGACCTATTGTGAAATTGCTACACCATTGTTGAGAGGTCTTTAGCGCGAAATAAAAAAATGATAAGGCAGGGTACGTACACCATCTTAGACGGTTGACGCTTTCAAAGAGATTTTGTTCGGCGTTGGTTACTTGGGTTGTTACTTGGAAAAGGATTATCAAGTGTTAGTGAATTTCACGTCCTTTTATGTAAATTGAAGCCAGAAAGGCGTCTTCAAGCCGGTTTTGTTCACGGGACCGTAGCGGGACCGTCGGGAAGGAAGACATGACTCACACAATGAAAATAGTCCAAATATAACACCTTGGCCGTTTCGCGATGCAGACCAACACGATTGGTACCAAATGCGGCGATACCTTACGGGCTTTCAAATGAGTCATAAGTGTGGCATTCTCAAATTTCGCAAAGAGGCCATTCCCACCTCGATACATGCTCTTGCTAGCGCATGGCAGCTGTTCCAAGCCTATCCGACCTATCGCCTAATTTGCAGGCGTTTCCCTCCAGAAGCACTGTGTTTTCCGGCGTTCCCGTTTGCTGAAGACGCTTGGTGTTGTACGCAGGGAACCGTACACCCAAGTAAGACTAATCGTCATCGCTAATTGATGTTTGGATACTGCGTAAGCCTATTTTGTACTCCCTGGGTACAGAATGTGCGCACCTTTGGTCCATATGCATTCCGTCACGACACTCATCCTACATCCGCGAGTCCAATTCGTCCTGAATCAGCAGTTCACTGAGATAAGGTTGGGGCCGTTAGGTTGTAGACCATCTGCGCGGTGTACACGATGCGAAGTCGACGGCAGTTTTCTGCAGGGAACGCTTAATTTTCGGATAGTTTTCCTGCAGTAAGAATGTGCATGAGTATGAGTCTCCGACATGAAGATTTCGGCGCGAGAGGTCACTTGCAAGGGACTAGCAAGGGAACACCGCTTGGCCGTTATTGACCCGCTCCTCAGGTGCGCCGCGTGCCGCTTCAGGAGACGAGCTAAAGTCTAAAGATCATCTTGCACTGCGCTCATGGCAAGCGACGTGCGTTTGAGTCGACGAGGGATAGAAGCGGGTGCCGGTATTGACGCGGACGTGGAGCATGAGAGTCTTGACGCGGACGGCCGCTCCGGTCTGTCGAAAAGCGGATGTTGAACATGTCGGCAAAAGCCGCGTGGCACCAGTCCTCGATTTTACTTACCATTCCATCAATCTTCAGTAAATACACTTACGGAAAGTCACATCTCGTGCAACGTGAACCCCTTGTGAGTATGATGGAATGGAATGCTGAAGGAATAGTGTTGATCGCAGTGGAATTGGCGTGGAATCACATAGCTACTCTATGCATACAACTTGCATACAATCCAAATACAATCTTAATTACATTAAATAATGTTGGTAACAATGTATTGAGGTTTAAGATCTTCGTCCCCTAAAAAGTATGCCTGACTAGCTTTTACGAGGTCGGCAGCTCGCTCAGCGATTAAATATGCAGATCCTTGTGGATGGCAACTGGGAATAAAAGGCTAGCATGAACATTAGCGTCAACATATGGACACGCGTCAAATTTTACTCACAAGAACAGATAGATCGACAATTCGGAGACCAAGCGTGCCCTTCACCGTAAGGTCCGGATTTGTCACGCCGTTTTTGGATGCAAATGTGGTCATGGACGCCGTGGAAGTAGGATGGAATATTGTAGACGAAGTCTGGCGCGTATAATCATCGAGAATGGCGTCTGAATCGCTAAACAGCGGTCCAACGGACCCGGTTATGTATCCGTCCCAGGCAGACGCGCTCGCAAAGCGCTTTGCTGATTTTATACTCTCGCGCATGACACGAATGTCCCATTCAGTCGTCAGCATGTTAGGATCAATGAGCGGAGCATCAAAGGGA
This sequence comes from Hypholoma sublateritium FD-334 SS-4, assembly GCA_000827495.1. NCBI lineage: Eukaryota > Fungi > Basidiomycota > Agaricomycetes > Agaricales > Strophariaceae > Hypholoma > Hypholoma sublateritium. Next base: position 30,519 of record KN817704.1, on the reverse strand, counting down.
TTTGTTGAGTGGATTCGAATCGTTCCACCTATTCAATTAGCGCTCTGTAAGTCACGGTGTATCGTAAAAATTTAATTCAACGCACGGGACGTAGGGGTCATAACCGAAGTCAAAATAGTGAAAAAACTACCCGTAGGTGGAAGAGGTGCAGCGGCACTGAGCCAAAAATTCTGTTCGTAACGTTAATTGTATTACTCTGCAGAAGATGTCGACTAAAAACATACGGCAAATATCATCTCATAATGAGGTGTCGTTGAACCAGCAGAAGGGTCTTCAAGTCCTTCGCGCAAAGGCGGCGATAATCTGGCGAACCCAAATGTATTAACTATGTTGTTAGCTACGAATCCGGTTCTGCTTCTCTCCCATTCACTGATAGCAGCACCCATTGCAGTTTGGTTTCGAAAAACGTGGTCCATGCTGGCACCGTCTTGGACGGTAAAGATGTTAGGGACGAGAGGGTGGTCCTGTAAGTTCTTCCCGACTTCGGAATTGTTGATCAGAACCGGGATTCCCAATGGCTTAAGGTCTTCGGGATCACCAATTCCCGAGAGCTGCAAAATTTGCACGCTCCCAATACTTCCTGCAGACAAAATCACTTCTCTTGTTGCTTGAACTTGGAAAGATTCATTGACTGGATGGCTTTTAGTCCACGTTCATTGTTAAAAATGTATATCGTACCAGAATTAGTACGCGAATCTGCAAATTGAACATTGCGAAATGTTCTGAGACCCTGAGAACTTCCCGTAGGAAGCAGCTTTGTAACCATTGCATTGAGTAATATGGTAAGGTTAGGCCGTCCACTTGAGGCGGACAAATAGCTTGTCGATGAGCTGACTCTGGAACCATTGTTTATGGAGGATTGAATCCAGCCGACACCGAGCAAATTATTATTGATGCCGGTAGTGTCTTTATTGTACGGGAACTCCGCGAGCTGTCGTGTCGTTTCAATAACTCGGTTGTCGATGCCTTGACTGGAAAGACTGACGGGTTCCCCTTCGTAATTATCGTGTCCGTCCAGTCTGGGAGTATTTATAAATCTCTTGTGCTAAATATAAAGGTGTTGGGTTTATCAAGAACCGAAAAAAGTCATAAGCATAGTTACCTTTGAGATGTATCGTTTCATATTACTCCATAACCATCCAGAATCACCTGTTACTTTGGCTACCTTGTCCCAATTTTCGTGGCTTCCGTACTGGAGGGCCATGTAATCTGATAAAGAAAGCTATCAATAGAATCAGAGCAGCCGCGAGAAACGATGCCAAGCTTACTGGCGCTACTGCTTCCGCCGAGAAGTCTACCACGAGGGTAAGGGAACGTCCGATTATTTTGGCCAGCTTGAGGGATTACAGTGTAATTCCAATCATAAGACGTGTCTGCAATTTTATCAGAAGTATCCATGAAATTTATTGAAAGTGCTCACAAGGAGTCACAGCTGGTGCAAGAAAGGGTGCATTGACGGTGGTTACGTTCTTGTCACTGAACGCGAGTAGTATGCTCAGTGGCATCAAATCGACAGTGATGATTTAAATTTATCATTATTACCTGACGCCAGCTTCGAGAACAAGAACCGATATATATGAGTTCTCAGTCAATCGGTTTGCCAATGCAAGTCCAGCTGTTCCAGCTACTCTTGAAAAATGTGCTAATGAGTACCTGTAACATGTAGCTTGTATGGTTTGAGTCACGCACCGCCAATAATGATGTAGTCGTATACAACTACCTGTAATTGTATCGGATTTTCAAGTATGTCAGACAGTGCTGCCGAGCTGAAGAAAAGGATAGTAAGCAGGAGGAGTTCGGATAAAGAGGACATCTTCCCATTCACGATAGTCGGGACTGGACTCTCAAACCAAGCTCCTTTTAAAGCACGTCTATTTTGTCCTACATAGTTGACCAACGACTACAAAAATAGTAGAAAGTGTCAACCCACATGAACATGCGCCGATGGGCGCCCGTGGCGCAGTGGCTAATTCTATTCAATTTCTGGCAGTGTTAGCTCGTCTACCACATCGAATTTTCAAGGGTGTTTGAAACCAAGACCACCTGAAATCTCTGGGAAGAGTGCTCCATGGACCATTATTATGTACTGCAAGTCGCGACGGACAATGATTATTTTCTCCTCTACTTCAACCAACCTTATTTAGGCTAATATAAATGTGGGTCTAGAGTGCTATCTTACTACGGAACTCGGAATATACACTATCATTCAAATATATGTAGGCCATTTGCGATTTAAGCCCGAATTCGTTATCTGAGCACTTTACGAAAGCACTAGGTAGTACGCAGTGGCCTCCCTTGCGAAAGTTCAAACCCAATAACTGAGCGAAGGCGGCTCTACGCGAACTTCCATTCATAAATACTTATCTCGCGTAAGGTAAGTACTCTCCGTACATACTTATTTGTAAGAGCTAATGATATCTCGGTCAATGCGTCCGCGGCGTGGTCTAACTCGCGATATGTCTCCTGGACACCGCCGCCTTCGGCCAACATGGGCCCGCTCGTTTGTTCCTTATCCGTCCCGCGCCAAAGGCATTCCTCCTTCTTATTTGCCCTTTGAAACAACGCCAGAGCCTCTCCCGCATCGCCGCTCAGTCACGGTTGCTGGTTGCGTCCGACAGATGCGGAAATGGGTCGGGCACTGCGGCACGCATTCAACGGCATGTCTGGCGGCGAAAAACTCGCGACCAGCTTGTGGGCGTGGCGCATACTGAATGAGCACGATGCTGACTGCATAATATTAATAGTACATCCGGTGCTGCGTGCGCGGCCATCGCGAGGCAGTGGGGATATCGCAGTGTTTGACGTCCAAAGTATCTGTAACCCATTTCATGGAAATCAAAATTTGGAGTTCACCGTTTGGCTCCCGGTAAACTCTGCATTTTCTAACGAAGTCATCACTCTTTGAATTCGCTATATTTTCAGAAAAGAGTAGAGCTATCAAAAGTAAGTCACAACGGCTCTTGTGATAATTACATTAATGTAAAGCCCAAGTCGCGGGATATGGCATAAATACCCATATGTAATTAGATACTGAGTCAACGCCAAATTGGAAGGAAAGGAAAGAATGGGCTGTCTGAATTGTGCTCTGGAACAAAGAACGTCGAATAAAGATTAGGTGGCTGTAGCATATGCAAGACTGGGCATCAAAACCTGAATCACTTGACCATATTTGGACCATATCAGTAATGAAGAACATATTGCGGACTCAGGTCGTCCGGGCCATCCGCTCGCATTATTTTTATGAGGTCGGCCGCTCTTTCAGCGATCATATAGGCAGGGCCTTGCGGGTGGCAGCTTGGGATATATGGCTGAAAAGAATATGAATTTTCACCAAACAAAAGATAAACAGCACACTTACAAGGACGGAGAGGTCAACAACTCGTAGACCGTAGGTTCCTTTAACTGTGAGATCTGGGTTGACGACACCATTCTTGGAAGAGTACGAGCTCATAGACGCCGTAGAAGTAGGATGGAAAATTGTGCTAGCAATTTCACGGGCATGAGCATCGAGACCAGAAGTCGTTTCGCTGAACAGCTTTCCGACAGCTCCGGTTATGTAACCGTCCCATGCAGGCGCAGCTGCAAAGCGTTTTGCGGCCCTCACGCTTTCGCGTAAGGCATTGACATCCCATTCTGTGGTCAGCATATTGGGATCAATAATCGGAGCATCGAATGGATTCGACGATTTTATCTTGACCGTTCCCCCTGTTCGGGCTTTTAGATGCAAATTTCAAAGACAATAGCTGGGACGACTCACGGGATGTCGGAGTGAGGAGAGCAGTAAGTATGGTAAAATAACTACCAGTCGGAGGGACGGGTTCTGCAGGGTTAAGCCAGTAGTTCTAGAGAAAGCATTGTTAGCAAGTTAGAGTCACACCATCACATAACGTGGAGCTTACGGCGAATATCAACTCATAATGAGGAGACAATTTTCCCGCAGCGGGATCTACGTATTTCTCGAGAACTTCCGGCTTCACTCTCGCGAAAGCAAGGTTGTTTACGACATTGTTCGAAATAAACCCAGTTCTGTTGACCGCCCATTCGTTAATAGCTTCTCCCATTGCCGATTGGTTGCGAAGTATGTGGTCCAAACTAGCCCCATCTTCGACGGTAAATATGTTTGGGAGCAAAGGGTGGTCTTGGAGATTTTTGCCAACCCGCGGACTGTCAACGATAACTGAGATTCCCAATGGATTGAGATCGGCCGGATCACCAATCCCAGAAAGCTGGAGGATCTGAACAGTACCAATAGCTCCTGCGGACAAAATGACTTCCTTCGTTGATTCAACGATATACGTTTTCGTGACTGGTAAAGATCATAGGCTTTCGGTAAGCTTTTTCGGTCGACGAAAGAAGTTGACTTAATATTACCTGATCGAAAACGCCCGTCTGTGAATTGAACTCTTTGGAAACCCATGAGGCCACCGGACATTCCGGTATTAATGAGCTTTGTTACCATCGCATTGATGAGGATAGTAAGATTGGGACGCGTATTTGCGATACTCAAGTAGCTGGTTGAGGAGCTGACTCTGGCTCCCTGAGTCATCGTCGATTGAGCCCAGCCAACTCCGAGTAAATCAGTAGCAATCCCACTGATATCTTCGTTATAAGGAAACTCTTTAAGCTGTCGGGTAGTCTCGATAACTCGGGCGTCTATATTCTGGCTGTGCACGTATAGACTGATGTCCACGTCTCCAATATACGAATGTAAGTCGGGGCTGAACTGATCGGTTGTGTTGTGTCCGTCATGAGGTGGTATGACAAACTTTTCGTGCTTGATACGTTGTCGATACGCCCAGATTTAGTTTAATATCAGGAAAAAAAGGGGGAAGAACCTCACCGGTAAAACATAGCGCTTCATGTTATTCCACGCCCAACCAGGGTCACCGGTCACCTTTGCCATCCTATCCCAGTTATCATTGCTCCCATATTGATGGACCATATAATCTAGTTTCGTTGTGCATAATTAACATTTTGAGGCTGAGTACTCGGAGATGCAAATACACTTACTTGCACTGCTTGTGCCACCAAGAAGTCGACCGCGGGGGTAGGGGTACGTTCGATTATCCATACCTGCTTGAGGTATAACAGTATAGTTCCAGTCGTATGCCGTATCTGATAAAATATGTAGATGAGTTACGTGTTTTTGTGGTTGAAATGTTGAGAAAATTACATGGCGTCACAGTCGGGGCAAGGAAAGGTGCCATAACAGAGACGACGTTTGCATCGCTAAAAGACGATGACTTCTGTGAACAAATTGGACGTCAAGAAACCATTGGACATTCACCTCACGCCGGCTTCAAGGACGAGTATGTTTAGTTCCGTGTCTTCTGACAATCGAGCTGCCAGTGCCAATCCAGAAGTTCCCGCTGCAGGCTCGAACATTGGTATAGCTAGGAGTAGAGGGGATGTTTGTTACGCACCACCCACAATGATGTAGTCATATGTCGTCGTCTTCAGTTGAGCTGGGTCTGTAAGTATGATGGATAGCGAGCGACCAATAAATAGTGCTGATGCCACAAGCAGAGCTGGGAGCGGCGCTGTCTTCATTTCAGTTCGAATGAGGCTTCCGCAGAAGAACATACCAGCTTTTATATGAGGTAGAATTCCATCCTGGTGCTTGGGTAATGTTAGGTAGTCCACGACTCAGTGTTTCATGGTCAGATGCGACCTTCTTACGAGCGCTTCAGGAACAAATGGGAACTTGCCAAGGTTTGATGCCCAGTCAAAATCAACTCCGACGATGTCGAATCGGGATGACCGCAGGTGATTTGATGTGTACGCTTTGACCAGCTTTATAGTCGCTTAGATTTCTGTCGATTTACGAGGGTCACAGCGCTGACATTTGCTACCAATGTCCACACAGTGTGGAGATACAACCGGTGCTAGTGTGGTTTAATGATGTTAAACTGGTAAGTTTTATTGCGCAAATCAATCGTATTCGATGAACCTCACTAACATCCAGTTCAAGCGGTGTTTTCACTTTTACTATAGTACTACTTTGTAACACATGCGCGTCAACTGTGTACGGTACCTTCAAAACACCTCGTTTCAATGCCCAAAGAACCTAGAGCAACAGCGCGTTTGCGCGCTACAACGTACACCTGTTCATGCGTCAACTTTTGCAAGGGCGTCATGCGCCAAATCTCTAAGTCGACATACCTAAGGCACGCCAAATATGCCGCGAAGACGCAATCGGTACCCTCTTCTGTATCTACTACGGCATCTTCTGGACCTCAAAACACCGAGAGTAATCCTGTAAGATCTTTCCCGTGTTATCAATTAAGCATTGGTTAATTCTTATTTCTCTCGCAATTGAAGGATCTTCCGTTTGATAGTGGCGAGAAGGACGATCCGCTACCCCCATACGACTTTCAAGACGAAATGATTGAAAACCTTGATATCGAAGATCCAGGATGTCTCAACGAGATAAGAACCGAGCCTCCGGTTGCTGAGGTCACCGACTCATCTGACATTGGTGCCTGTCTGGATGAGTTATTAGAAAACACTCACCTGTCAGGGCTTCGAATGGCTAACGACTTCATCCGAGAGTTACAGAATGCTACACTAGGTGGAAGGCATTGCGGCCTTGACCCAGAAGCCCTCTCACTTCTGAGGAATCCACCGACGACATCATTTACACTCGAAGACAAACCGGATTTACATTTAGCGTTCGACCTTTTTTTGGCCAGTCTCAAAGCATCAATTGACGTCTACAATACCTCCCGCGCGTCTATTCTGAGGCGTCATCCCGAAGACTATATTCCGTCATACAATCAAATGAAGAATATCCTCGCACGTATAACAGGGGTTAGGTCTATTGTTCACCCAATGTGCAGAAATAGTTGTGTTGCGTTCACTGGACCATTAGCAGACTTAGACCATTGCCCCAGGTGCCAAGAGCCAAAGCAGTGTCCTACCTCCAAGAGATACCATCAAGAATTTCATACAATGCCGATTGGTCCTATCCTACAAGCTCTCTGGCGCAATCCTGAAAGCGCTCGTCGATTTCAATATCGCAGATCCAAGACTCACGAAATTATAGAAGAGCTGCGTCGTAATTCCGGAAAGTTGTCGACATACGAAGATTTCTTCCACGGGAGCGACTACCTTGAACAGGTCCGGAATGGAAATATTACCGATGACGATATCGTTCTTATGTTTTCTATCGATGGCGCTCAACTATACGCTCACAAAGCGTCCGATTGTTGGATATACCTATGGGTAATAATGGATTTTAGCCCAAAGGAGCGTTACAAGAAGGAGTTTGTCATTCCTGGGGGGTTCATACCTGGTCCGAAGAAGCCGAAAAACTTAGATTCTTTCTTGTTTCCAGGGCTGTATCACCTTTCCGCAATACAAAAAGAAGGCTTGAGTATCTGGAATGCAGCTACTAACATTTTATTCAAGAGTCAATTGTTTCTAGGGCTCGACACTGCAGACGGGCCTGCTATGGCATATCTTAGCGGCCTTGTCGGCCATCATGGGAAGTACGGCTGTCGCCTCTATTGCCCAACACCTGGTCGACACAAAACAAACGGGCCCCATTATTACCCGGCACTTCTCAAGCCTCTGCAGTACACAATACCTGGTTGCGATCATCCCGACTTGTCACATTTCACAGCTGCCATCTCACGCGACAACAATCACTATTTCACCAATCTTCGTTATTTATTAGAATCACCAAATGACACGCAATACAGAAGGAGACGTCTCGAAACTGGAATTGTCAAACCGACGATTTTTCTCGGCCTCCCCTCATGCTCTACGTTACCAATTCCACGATGCTTTGGCTCTGACATCATGCACCTTGGCACATTTAACCTTTCGGATCTCCTTCTGTCTCTTTGGCGCGGCGTAATTGACCACGATCGACTTGACCCCCCGACAAATTGGCCATGGGCTGTTCTCCAGGGCAAGGTCTGGGAATCACATGGAAGAGACGTAGCAGCGGCCACACCATACCTTCCCGGATCGTTTGATCGCCCTCCTCGCAACATTGCGGAGAAAATCAATAGTGGATACAAGGCTTGGGAATGGCTATTGTATCTGTATGGCCTTGCTCCCGCACTCCTCTTTGGCATTCTTCCAGATCCTTATTATTCACATTTTTGTAAGCTTGTTCGTGGAATGCGGATTATTCAACAATACCACATCACTGCCGCCGACCTTGTGCTAGCCAATGATTTACTGCAATCTTTTGTTCATGAATTCGAAGTCCTTTATTATCAACGTCGCGAAGACCGCCTTCATTTTTGTCGACAAAGTATCCACGCACTCCTTCACCTTGCATCAGAGGTCACCAGGATCGGGCCGCCAATCTGTTCTTCTCAATGGACAATGGAAAGAACGATCGGCAATCTCGGTGAAGAAATTCGACAACCTTCAAATCCGTTCGCAAATCTTTCTCAACGCGGCATACTTCGTTGCCAAATTAACGCTCTTATTGCTATGCTCCCAGTCCTCAAGCCATATCAGTGTGATTTACCCCGTGGTGCAGTGGACCTCGGTGAAGGCTATGTACTCCTCCGTGCGAAAGATCGATACAGCCGGCATATGAAAGACAGGGAAATTGCCGCACTCAAGGTATACGTCAGAGTCCGAAATCAGTCTGCGTTTCTGTCGCTTCAAGAGGATTGGTCGCCTAGAATCACTCGTTGGGCCAGGCTTCGTCTGCCTAGTGGTCAGATAGCCAGATCGCAGTGGAAAGAATCTCTGAAACCCATTAATAAAATCCGTGTTTCAAGAAATGTGAAGGTATGTCTCAAGTCTAATAGCTATTGATGACATTGTTTTCTCATTAAATTTCATTCAGTTCATAGCAGATAATTCTACTGTAATATCTATTGCAGAAGTTTTATATTACTTCCAGTGTCGTGTAAACGGTCATCCAGAAACACTTGCTGTGGTTTCGGTGTACTCCTCGCCTCTCCCCGGTCTTTTGAATCAATCCCATGGAACGTTTATTTCTTGTAAATATTCAGGAGACAACAACCTCATGGTAATTAATGTGAAGTGTATCAAAGCTGTAGTGGCAATGATACCTCACTCTCCCGCGGGTGTAGACGATGGAGGAGGATATTTTTATCTCGTAGAACGACCAGGCCTGGACGTTACAGATTTAGGAGACTTTCGTTCCGAGACGCTGTAGTTGTCCGTGCTTACATAATGTCTACCGTAGGACAGTGTTGAATGAAATGTCATTTACGTCTTATAAGTAGCCTTCTTGTACCATTCCCATCGTGTGCAATCCGATTACCCTACCCAGTCATCTCTTTACATAAAAAATGCCAAAGTCGACTTTCAACTCTCCCAGCGTTGTTTCATCCCACTATCATTCATCTTCATCTTCAAACGATTCTTTTTGCCTTTCCAGCGATTACAGTACCTCTGTTTCCGATCCGCAGGAGCACGAGCCGACGGACAGCCTGCACAAGCCAACGGACAGCCTCCCCGAGCTCGGTAACAAGAGTGACAGCAGGCCACCACTTGCGGCGACTGTTGAATTTTTACCGCGACCTCCTCTGCTCAAACGTTATCAATTGTCAAACGCTGATCACACAGTCTACAGCTTTGACTGGTCCGACGGCACCAACACATCTAACGAGGACTTCGCATCAGACAACCCATTCTATTACGACATGCCAGCGACGTCGAAGGCTGATCATCGAGTGGTCCCACCTACTCTCCCTCCTCCTACGCTGTGGTCCACGTTCACCCATAAAGATACGTTCGCTGAGTACATTGCTGCTCAAGGATTGGACAGCAATTACCCAGCGCCGTTTTCCACGACAGAGGTGGGGCCACACCCAGCACCAAAAGGAAATCTCGAACTCAACAAGGATTATGCCAATATGCAATTGATCACCGATTCCACTTTCGCTCCAGACAGGATTTACCACGATTGTTCCTGGAATTGGGTGACTGACGTTCTCCTGGGTGACAGCAACTTGCCCGTACCGTTTAGCCGCAATCTGGTCTTCTCGAACGACGATATTTGGAAGCGCCCCCCCGGTGTATCGAATTTCAGAAACCTCCCTGACTTGAGCGACGCAACTGAGACGCAAACATGGCTCAACTATATAGGAAACAGTCTGGGCGTCCTACACGGAGTAATCAAACTTTCGGACGATGGCACTCGCATCGACAACACGGCTCCGGGCGATCGTTCGTTCGACTGCGAAGGGAGCGACAAGCCCCTAGATTCAGGTCTTTTCAAACGGAAACCGGATATCGTGGCTATTGACCGCGTCTTTCGTCACCATGTGGAGAAGAGCACTCGTCTGGGGTGGCCACTGGTTCAATCACTCATCGAGATATCCTCAGATTCACGTCGTTCCTACCATGCAACACTCAAGAATCTCCTCGAGAAGGCCGCTAACGTTTTTGAGGCACAATTACATCGAAGATATATTCTTGGTTTCGTACTCCTGGGCAAGGAGCCTGATATCACCTTCTTTTTCATATTCGTCGACCGCGTCGGAGCAATCGTGACCTCACCCGTGTTACTTAACGATTTCAACAGTTTCATTCTTGCTCGCGTCATCTTTGCTCTTACCTTCGCAAGCGATAAAGTCCTCGGGATGGATCCGCTTGTCACTTTCGATCGCTTCACCGGCAAACCGCTGAAGGTTATGGTAGACGGTCAAGAATTCACAGTAATCACCCAAATCTTCGCATCTCCCTACCTCTTCAGTCGCGGCACTCGCGTTTACATCGTAGCGGACAAGGGCCAGAAATTTCACATTCTCAAGGATTCGTGGGTACAATCGAACCATGCGTCGTCGGAAGTCGACAACATCCAGAAAATAAGCCGCATGGTAGAAGAGGCAGAAGGGCTTACGGAGCTTTTTCGGGCACTCTGCCCAAGGTTTGTCGCTGGAGATAATGATATCTGCTCTACGGATACCCCCCGAGACTCTTTAACTTCCCTTTGTATTGGACGCACTCGACGTAGGATAGTTAGTGGTCCCATTGGGGACCCCATAACTTCTTACCGTTCCCGCGTAGAATTACTGCAGGCCTTCATAGATATTGCCAACCGTAAGCTCTTAAAGTTGTCGACGTGGCTAGCGGCTAACACATCTTTCAACAGAACTCGATTTTATAGCCAACAGGTGCGGCCTAGTTCACGGAGATGTCTCGATGAACAACATCCTCATTGTTCGGCTTCTGCCTAACATAATTGCTGCAATGCCTCCTGGTCCGGGCCTCAACCCCGATGTCAAAGACGCATTAGCAAACGTGGTTTTGCCCAATGCCCCTTGCACCAATGAGGGGCTCTCTCTTGCTTTGCCAACAGGTGGTAGCCTGATTGACTTCGATTACTCCCGCGAAAAGGACATTCCTTCGGCCAAGACCTCGGTAAGTTTAAATTTACTTTTGCACTGTCACGCACCGTTAAAAGCTGATCATCTGTAGGGGACAATGCCTTATATGTCTCTCAGTATGACAGACCCAGCGAACTTGGCCAAAGTCAAGCATCAATTAGCGCATGACCTCGAGTCTCTTTTCCTTGTTTTCTTGCACATCGTCCGGTTTCTATCTGCCCCCAGGGGTGATATCGAGAGTGATAACGACAGGCCGCAGCGCTTGCAGATCGCACGGTGGCATCACGAAGCGTCACAAGCCTTCATCTTTTCAGATAAGAAGGCTGACCTGCTTGAGGTCTATGCCGAGCCGCAAACCTACGTCACCCAGTATTGGCATCCCGTCATCCCGTACCTCAAGAAACTCTTTGAAGCAATCTACCCGGATCTATCTTTCATCAACAGAGACTACAGTAGTCCTATCACTCCCAAAACATTTGTTTCGATTCTATTGGAAGCTCGGAATTTCTGCTCAACACTCAACGAAACCAGTCTCAACTACGCGACAATCCTGGCTACTCCGAAGAAGCGTCCTTCCACAACCACCCAGACTGCAGAAACAAGGTTGAAGCGACCCCGGAATGCTAAGAAACGTCCCACAGCAGCTCGGAATGACCCACAGCCTAAACCTCGTAGACTTCAAGTGGGACGTTTTAGCAACTGGGAAGACTCTGCCGCTACGTGAAGAAATGTACCACTACCTGCAAGATTATCGTCGCTCTTTTTGTTGCTGTGCTGTATGGTCTCGAAGTTTTGTTGAACCCACGCCCACATGTAGTTTTGTCCCTCGTATATGTTGTCCGCCGTACTATCAGAATATCAATGTTGTTTGTAGCCCCATGTGATGTTATTTGTAAGCTTATTTTGGCAAATGTGAGCGTGGAGGTCGGTTGTCGGCCCTTCGACGTTCCTTTGACGCAGTCCCCTGCCACGTCGCAATGGACTTGCGAGTGCCCAGTCCAGCTCCATCGGTTCCTTTCAGTGCTAATAGTAACCCTCCCCCAGCCTCTGGACTATCTTCATCATATCACAATTTTGGTGTACCTGAACGACAAATGGTAAGCAGTCCAGTGATATGGAACATTATTCTCGCTCATGTAAGGTACATAGCCATGGACTTCTTCAAATTCAGAATCCAGCTGGTCTAATATGAGCAGTGGACATGGGTCTGCTATATCTTCATCACAATACCACCAACTTCTCGCTCGCTTCAATGAATCACAACGAGAGAATTCGTCGCTCTGGACCAGAAATGCTGCACTCGAAGCCAAAGTCGAAACTTTACTGTGTGTTAGAATTTTCTTGTTCTTAATTGGTCTAACTAATCTGATAGGATGGCATACAATATGCTACTGACCCACATTCCTGCAACCACGAAGTATCAACCTGCTCTCCGCCGCGAAGACTACCCTCGTGTTCGATTCTGGACCCGGCAAGATTGGAATGCGGCCTCACAAGAGCAAATCCTCGAACTTGAACAGCCCGATGAATCGGAGGCATTTCCGGAACTCGATATCGAAGAAGGCGACGAGCCCAAGGAGCCATCGCCCGCCGGTCGTGCTTGCGCCCGTGGTAAGCATCGATCCGCTCAAGGCATCAATGTGGCTATGAAATACATCGAAAATGAGGAGGGCACAGTAATCGACGGCTATCGAGGAGCAGAAATACGCCGCTACGCCAGGTCACTATGGGTCCAGATGGCACTAGACGATAAGCTGCCTAAAGCCTGGGGTAACGCTGATGCAACTAGCTTATCCACCTACAATGACTCAATGGCACAGCGATTTCCGGAACTCCGTCTATGTGCCTCCGATTGGAAGGCAAACATGGTCGCTATCGACAACTACCCATCTTGGCGCCATAATTGGTTGAAAAAGCAAAATAAGGACAGTACATCCAAGCGCCCTATTCACGACCACTCGGAATCTGGAGGCTCTTCGGCGAAGAAGTCAAGGACTGGGCTTGAGATCGGCAACGAGTTGCTTGCCCCGATCCCACCTCTCACTCAAGAAGGGCAAAGTGCGCCACTTGATACGGTAAGATAGTCCATGGCATGGCATCCAAAAGTCGTTATCTATTGACTTATATCAACTTTCTAGATACCTGTACCAACAATTAATTTGATTCCAGGAACTCCATTCAAAAATCCTCATATTGATGTAAGTTACTGCGCTAATCGAATCATACGAACATTGACCAGTTCTCCAGCCTGCTTTACCCCAACACAATCTCGCTTTCACCGTTAAGTGATCTATTTACGTTGCTACTTGGTGTCGTTACTCACGACACTGCCTCGTCAACAGATTGGAAATCCACTCATGCATACTAGCACCAACATAAATGGAATGTGGCCACTGCCGACAGATTCTACTAACCGATCTGCAACGCCAGCGCCATACCCATTCATTGGGCTGGCCACCGGAGCACCTACGCCAGCGGCTTCTGATCTACCCGCGCCATTAGCTATGGATATCGCCAACTCCCTGCCTGTGAATCGTGGTAAGGGGTCCCGAATGCGGCCTACAAAGACTACCACAGCTCGGTACGTGAATCACAGTTGCCCAGAAAATGTGTACTCTGTAAATGTAAGCTTATATATCCTTCAATCTAGGAACCTTTGTGCTCAGGATTGGGTCAAAACAAACCCTCAAGGTACAACAGATGACTTCAAGTCTTATTATAGCAGCCTTTCCGACGAGCAAAAACAGGTTCGATTATGTTTCTCTACATCTTATCACTACATATTTAAATTCTTTTCACAGGTTTGGGAAGAGAAATCCAAAGCTGCTTCGTAACTGGCATTATATCGGAGGCTGCATCTTGTTTGTGTATGCAGGAGTGCCCCAACTTTCGAGTTCACAGTTGTCGTGTATCGTTGAATAAAATCATATTACATAAGCACCACCCTAGTCAATATAATTCGATTTGCCTCCTTCTGCTGCTAGTTGAGTATGATTGATTTAAATAGAATTACAAATGGTTTTCCTAGATACACCTCTGGTTGAGCTGAAGTTAGTCGATAAAACTAGACATTTGAGCCTTTTTAGTTCGGAGCAAACAGGAACATCTCGGAATAGTCCGAGGCGCTTTTGACCGGGTTTGATGGAGCAATACAACACCCTGTCACAGTCTGTCACCTTTGCCTATGGACTCTCGTCGGCTCTACGGGAGCTTTGTAAATTGTAGTAGAGATAGATAAATATATTTTATGTACTATCAAGTCGGTGAATGTCGTCCCCGATGACAGCTAGGCACTCAAGAAAGCGGAGAACTCAATGTTTGAAGCTCAGGCTAGTTGAGCGTGCTTCGTGTCATCGTGATCCGTGGCTTATCCTTTTATCAGGCTACAATCCGGCAAGTTGTTGCAGATCAAAGGCACAGCAAGCACTCGGTTGGAATTCCTGTCAGAGACTGTCTAGAGTGGCGAAAAGAAAAAAGAAAATGCCGTACTTATTGGTCGAGCTCTCGTTCCGCCTCGTAGTCATCCACTTGTTTCTTCTAAACAACACGGGTAACCGACATGCAATTCCAACGCAATTATTTTACCTCATATTCCCTTCCTTGAAGTTCCTTCTACCCGTTGAGCTCTTGAATTCGACAGGCTTCCTGGGAGTAGTAAATTAAGTTAGCCGGAGGTTTTAACACATTCTATCATTCAGTCCTTCAACTTCACGTCTTAAAATAAACATTTTACGATACACCCTGACGGCTGAGGGTACCAGTGAATATCAAGTAAGTGCGCATTGAGGCACCATTCCTACTACAGTCCCTATGACAAAACATAGGTTCTAAAGCAAAATCGTACCATATATCTAGTTGCGGCATATTGAAATCCTCAGGCATCGCCATTATTGTCATTGTCATCGCCATCGTCATCGAGGACTTCCATACGCGGCTTTGGGTGAAGACCAATATCGGTAGGAAACCTTGCAGGCTTTACGGTCAGAGGCAAAGGCGGGATCAAAGTCAGGCTCAATCCGGCAAGCAGTGCCTCCGCAACAGACTCGCGGACTTGTCTGATCTCCGTTTCTCCGCCGTCTACGTGCGCGACAAGCTCCCTGAGTACGCCATATCTGTTTGTCTGAATGGCAGCCAGGCCACATTTGCCGCGGATGAATCTCTCGACCGTGGCGCATGAAACAGGGCCGTGCGCTAGACGATACGAGAGGCGTTCGAGCTTGGGGCATAGTTTCTCTGGGACTGGCGTGTCGGTATTGTCTCCCATCGTGAAGCAATCGAAAATGGGGCCTCCAGCGGTCGGCCACTGCGTGAGGTAGTCACTCCACGCGCGCCACTCCTCCAGGTCTGCGTCTATCGCCGGCACCCCTGTAGACGGCAGACGTTTTGGCCTACGGACCTCAAGCTCGAGCGCAATCAACCGCGGGCACAATTTAAGGCACCTGATGAGATTGACAGGTTTGCCTAGGTTGGTCACCGAAAGGTGGATGATCCTTTCGTCTGCGCGTTGAAGGATTCCGAGCAGCGGCAAAGGTCCAACGAAGTCCTCGTAAGTAACAGACTCGAGGGCGGGAACGTCCACCTCTGCGAATATGTTGATCGCGTACTCCGTCGAGAGGCCCCACCATGCTCCGGGGTAAAATGACAGCGATAGCGCTGTGAGATGGAGGAGAGACGCCCGAGGAACGGCACCATCCAGATCAATGCAGAGCGCGCAGCTGCGAAGTTGGGAACACAGCCTGAGGACGCTATCGACGGAAGTCATCGACACGGCTCCGTTCTTTCCAAGTGAGATATCCGTGATATGTGCCCAGTTCATATTGTATACGCTGTAATTCGCTGCGCCCGTAGAGAGACATAGGTTGCGTAGATTTGTGGCGGTGACCAGCGAGCTTGCGTTAAATGCCATGATAGAACTTCCGATATCATCGAAGTTGTGAACTAGTTTGAAAGTAAGGAATTTCAAGCGAGGGAGAGTGGAGCGACCAAGGACGTCACAGAAGTGGCGGAATGATTTGACAAGTAATGTCAGTGAAAGTCTTCTCAAACGAGGCGCTGCCGACGCTATAGTCTCGAAAATCTTCTTATAGGACTCTGCGGAAGGACGCTCGGTCCACGCTTCGTAGAGAGGGACTGGGATATCGCATGCGCCAGAACGACAAAGAATCCACTCCTCGACCGCATTCTCCCGTTTGCTCATGACCCTGTTAACTGCGCGGTGTTTGTTCGACGTAGATTCTTGAGAAATGAGAGGGATGTGGATCGCTGCCCAGAGACGAGGCGTGCTCAGTGCGACCTGTCTTGTATGGTTTGAGATGAAGGTGAGCAGAAGCGATGCCTGCCGGACGTCGAGATGCGGATTATGCTCAGTTGGAAGGCAGGCGAGGAATACCTCGCGTAGAACATCGTTGGGCAACCGACGGAAAGGGCTAATCAAGGCTTTGTAGGGGGAGATTATTTTGGTGAGGTGCTGC
This sequence comes from Hypholoma sublateritium FD-334 SS-4, assembly GCA_000827495.1. NCBI lineage: Eukaryota > Fungi > Basidiomycota > Agaricomycetes > Agaricales > Strophariaceae > Hypholoma > Hypholoma sublateritium. The sequence continues at coordinate 13,718 of KN817704.1, read as the reverse complement.
TTCTCTGCGGATAAAACGCTTAAGCGCAGCTGGAGTCGTGTGGCCTCGTCGTTGGTCGCTCGTAGGGTCTTCTCCGGCTCCGCGAGCCCGCTGAGTAACATATTTGTCTGCTCATGCGAAGGAATTGTATTCGTTCCAAAGAGATTTTTGAAAGACCGATGTACCGATCCTGTTTCTAAGAGTGGGGCCTAGGCGAATTGAAAATCCTTGATGTTAAATTGTGTACGCCTCAAAAGCTAAACATTCCGCAGACTGACCGTCATAGTAGACATCGATTTAAGGGACGGTAGGAGTAGTCGAATTTCGCGTACGAATTGACTAGGACGAATAGAGGCAAACGTCTGAGAAAGAGACCAAGGAAAGAGCGCCTGTCTTCCTTTCAGCGCATCGTCCTTTTAACAAATTTACACAAAAGGGAAGAAAGGTCTGCTCACGTGCATGCGTTCAACATACTCCATATAAGTGGGCCGCGTGTGCGGCGGTGCGGTACGGCGAGCCTACGAGGCCGCTCCCCGCGATGACGAGCTGCTGCAATTTGCTCTCGTTGGTAATATTGCACTTGTTTCGCGCGTGCGCCGGTGTTTGTGGAAGCGTCCCGGCCTCTCGAACATCAAAGTCGGCAGTATGTCGTATATTCATGTTCGTGGTAAGCCGGTTATCAAGTAGCGTGCCAAAGAGTAATCTATGAGGGCATGAAAAGTGCGTGGAGGGCTGGTATCATTATCAACGCTGAAAAGCGGCACGAGCGGTCGCAAGAAGGTGGAGATCGTCCTTTCAGATGAAATTGAACAGTCTGATCGAGGAGAAGCGACGTCGGTATCGATTTAGCAAGCTCGCGCGCTTCCATCTGCTCGTAGTCGATTCAGGGCGCCTGCTTGATCTCCGGGGACAACTGCTGGCGCGAGTGAGGCGCAGATCCGATTGGATACGCGCTCCGTCTCGAGGTCGTACTTCCACGACGACTGGGTCGGCGGTCGCTTGCTGACGTACGCCATTGAAGGTGAGGGGCCGGGTGCTGGTCACGATCAGCACGAAGGGCCCAGCGGGGTGGCCAGAAACCGTGGGAGCTACGTGTATTTTAGATGAGTATACGTGAACTGATAGAAAATAGGCAACGAACGCACTAACGAAGCATAGGCGATCTACCCTGCATCTGCAGCTCGATCTTACACTCCCAACTCTGGAATTCGCCAGCGTCATCTCCATCAGCGAGTCGTCCCGAAGAATGGCCTCGTTCGGTATCTGGAAATTGTTCGAGATGGACTTCACGGATGACGCTAGGCGCCAAATCAAAGGCGGCGGCCCTTTGGACGATGTTCAGGAAGATGTGCTTGGGCGAGATTACGTGGTCGCGAAGCTCCTAGGATAGTCCTGGTGGTGTGAAGACTGAGTTGGCGATGTCTTCAAGAAATTCCGCCAGCCATCCTGGCGCGTTGTAACACGGATTAACCAAAGATTGGAAAATGCCTGGCAATATGGTCAGATTCTATGGCTAGAAAGAGTGACTCGGGGCTGATCGCACCGTTGATGAGTGGTCGGCCTGTTGGTTCCGGGACTTCAGAGAGAGGCAAAAGTTCACGATGAACCTGCATTGTGCTGAACGCGCCTCGATGGACAGGGAACCCGGACGCGCCGTCGGGTCGGCTCGCCAGCAGTGCTATGATGCAGGCAGAACCTAGCATGGATGGTATTAGGGGGGCATGGCGAGTAGATATGGACGGGCTCACCCTCCATTGCACATAGATATCTAAAACCGAGGCTGCGACCTCCGCCTACGTCGTCAATATTGCATCCTCGCGAAAGACTACAGTGCAATATACGTGGCAAAGGTTACAGGTGATAGGTGGACGTCGGAGCTGGTAGTGGGAGCCAACGGCGCGACGCAGTCAAGATATGTCAGAAGTAGTGCTTCATACGGACCCACGTCTGTGCGTTGGGATGTAGTGAGTGGCAACTGGATGAAAAATAGAAAACACTTTGATGGCGGGTCGTGATATTCGCACGCCTCTAGTTCATCGACGACGATAACCTCAAGACTTGCCCAAGACACGCTCAAGACCGCCGCCAGCGGCGACAGCACACGGCCCATAACAACGTCGTCGAACGCTCCCAGCACTGAATACACCGCTGTCCGCTCTATATGGAATCCGCGGGTCCCCCCCCCCCCCGGCGAGCTACACGCCAGTGCACTAAAGTGTCGTCCACATGCCCCTGCTCCGAACCCGTCGTCCAGCTGCTCCCGCGCATACATTTGCGGATTCTGGTGAAGTTTATCTATACATTTCCTGTCCACGATTGCTGACCAGTGTGGCGCGCATACTTAACAGCGAACATAGTCAAATTGCGCCCTTGCTTCGTACTGCTGCGAGTCGGGCCTCGCGATGCACAACCCGATTTCCCTCAAATACCAATACCTGTCTCAACGTATCTAATTTCTTTGGGCGATTGTTGTCCGAAAAAAGCTATTTTTACTGTGGCAGCTTAACGCCTGCTAAGAGTTGGACAAGCCGGAATTCTCCCATCCACGTTCGTCTATCCTTACGCCAACCAAGAACACGCAACATGAGACTTGTGCAAGTCCATGGCGATACGCTCTGTGCATAACGCAGCCAAGTACGTCGATTCCCATCGTAACGTTGCTTTAGAATTGGAATATTGACGTCCAAGCGATTTGGCGCATAGCTTGCGCATAGCACGCCAGGTGCACCCCTCAATCGGACTCCTCGGTGTCGCCTCCCGCGCCTGCAGACTCCCTGATACTGTTTCGAATGATGAACGTGGGCACTGCACTATCTTTAGCATGTACGCCTTTCCGGATGCCAGCTGCGGATGAGCACCGGGACGCACCTAAGCCCAACGTCCCTGTCCGCCGAGCGCCATCGCTATAGCCTGAATCTCCACGCTCCCGCACTCTCCACCACTCACTACCCCCTCGGTTACGTCGATACTCATCATGCGCGGCGCGCTCTCGACTCCAACGCGACATTGTACGTTTCCTCGTACGTCGGCTCGCCATCGCTCCTGCACCGCCAACACCCGGCCAAACACCTGTCACAGAACCATTGCTGGACCCTCTCGCCAGGCCTGGTTCCCACGTGAAGCTCCGCAATAATTCGTCGATCAGCGTGTGGTGTAACCGCCGAGCCACCCCTACCGCAGCCGCTGACATACCCGCCGCCACCTGAATCTCGAGCTTCAAGCTTCAAGTCCCGCTTCGGCACCGCATAACGAACACCAGCGGCACCAACGTGCTCTCTCTCCAAAGCGCAAGCGCATGTCCCGGGACTGGCGCGGATGCACAGGCTAACACGCACTCGTCGTAATCGCCTGCTTGCACGCAGTCCCGCCCCTCGCGCCCATTATCAACTCGAGGCTCCTTACGCTTTCTCCGATCTTCTGCTTGCGCGGCCTCCTCAGGGGCTGCGCTCCTTCCACCGCTCGTCTCGCTTCAAGCTTTAGGTTCAGCGTTCACGCACGTCGGAACCCGCGCCTCCTGTCCCTCGTCCGCTTGCTGCGCGATGCGCACCGCGATCTACGGATCACAGCGGATCACTTTTGCCGGCTCCGCCACGGCCGGCGCATTTCCATTGCTCAGCCTGCGCCGACACCAGCGTTGTGCCGCCCGTCGGCTCCTTAAACGCGCAGGGTGTTGCACGACGCCGTGTCCATACATTAGTGCGGAACCGCGCTGGAAGACAGAGCCGCATCGCACGCGTGTGGCCTGGGCAGGTGGTGCTGAAGTGGCGGCGCGGCGCTGACGCCCTCTGCCCTGCTCGAGCCCGCTACATGTCAGATTTTCACCGTAATTTTAAGAGCGTATTTTCAAGAGTATGTGTAAAGTAAAATGAATAAATAATTACTGAAAATTATTTTAAACTATGCGATGCCTTTTGCTTGGGTTGACCTGTTCTTGGTGGGACAATATCGGTGTATGTTCTGTGGGACGTTTGAGTGTCTGACGGGGTGCGACTTCCGCCTCAACATCACCAGTGGTTCCTCCGGTCTCACTAGATGGGATAAACGTATCTGTGTCTTCCACGAACTCCACAGCCACCTCGTATGCAGGACTCCGACTGTCGCGGGAGCTTTGCAGTACATCGAGGGCTATTGGAGCATGGCCTGTCTCAGCGGTCCGCAGGCGCTCCAGCTCGGTCGCCTGTTCGCTTTCTTGACTGCATCTCATTAAGCGTTTTAGCTGGCTTCGGTATAGTTCTCCGTCATCTCCGAAGTTCTGGCACCATACTGCTGAGCGGGTGTGGGTGGATTGAGTGCATGATTTGCTCACCAGTGTCCGGATAACTTGAAGACACTTCATTAGTGTACTGAAATAAGACAGATGTAGTAGGTTGAAATTCAACGCAAGAACATGATCTCGCAACTCGGCAGTTCCTTCCGCGTAAGGGAGGAAATCAAAAATGAGAGGGTAAAAAGCTTCAAGGAAATGAATTAAATTATAAGCCATCATTTTGAAAGTGGATGATGGATCACGTACCGTTTACTACTCCTTCATATATCCTATGAAGGCAGATGATAGAAAGATGTGTGCACCAGAGCCTTTTATTCAGGTAGTAGCGCTGTGACCGAGTTGGACTGAGGAGGAAGTCTGGAAGTGATGCATGGAGAAAATGTATTTTACCATTTTCGTAGGTAAGAATGGAGGCTAGATCAACCAATAGAACAGGTATGTCTTCCGAATCAAATCCGCAAATGATGTCGATGTTGCTGAATATAGCCCAGGCAAGAATGAGGGAAGTGCGAGTGATATTCTCTATCTGGGCGAATATATGGCGATAAAGTGCATCAAGCTGCACGAATGGAGTCAAATTTCCCGTTGGACGTAAGCCGCGGATAATGTCCAGCTGCTGGATTGGATGCTTGCGTGGAGACGATACAAAGTTTATAACCACGGATGCATAGATGAACTGGCCAGATGATTTGACAACAATCTCCTTTATATGGGCGGTTTTAGGCCAGCCATCGTCGAGAAGATGCTTAAGCGAATGTGTTTCCTTGATCTGTTTGAATTTGTCATTGAGGAAAAGGTAGATGTCATGATCTGGAAGGTAATGATGGTCGAGTGCTAACTGTAGTAAATTTTCGGAGATGTCGTGGGACCGGAATACCTGCTGCAAATGATATTCTGCGCGACTTCCAAAGAACACAATAATGGGCAGGTCCCGGCCGCTGAGGCAATTTGCAATTACGCGTACGATATCTGTCTGGTTCGCTTCGTCGTTGCATTCGTCTACGCCATCCAACAGCAAAACAACAATATTTTTCAGAGGGCAGTTGCAATGCAACTGTTTCAATGGTTCAAAGATGAGATACTGCAGCTGTGTTCCGAGGGACTTAGTGAAGATTAGGGGATCGGAATCGATTTGGGGGATAACGATTGCTGAGAGTTCGGGTATTTGCTGCATGAGCTGATGTACGAGTGTCGCAACGATTGGTTGGATGGTGTTTCGTGTAGAGTCGGTGCGAAAGAAAAAGAATCTGGCAACGGGGATATTCCGTGCCAAGCAGAGGGCCACAATGGAACGTGCGATTGCTGATTTACCGGCTCCCGCTGCCCCGTTCAGCCACATCATCCATTGAACACGCGTAACCGTAAGCAGGATCCAATCCATGATCTCGTTCAGGACGGCCAGCCTTGTATTTGGATGACATTTTGGAGCGTCGACCTGCTGCGCGGAGTCGAATGCGGTGGTAGCTACATGTGCCTGAAGGTGTTTAAAGCCGTCTAATCCATAAATCAATGTGTTTCTGTTAGTTTCAATGTTGCTGGACGAGAGCTTAATATCATTATATACCATCTGCATCGGAGCAATCATGTGCGGTTGTTGGTGGCGGCTGATTTTGTTGTATAAATTGTCCGCCATGAATATTGATACTAGACCCTTGTTCACCTTGGAACATGGCGGTATGACGATGGAGACGAGGTCGCTCCATAGGAGGGGTAGGGGGCATAATGTAAGATGAGTAGTAGAAATCAGGTTGGCATAAGCGTCCAGATGCTATGCATAAGCATTGCCTCACACATGCCGATGAGATAACCCTGCGACACAATTTTAAAATAGCACAAGATCAGCCTCGCTTCGCTGCGGCAAAGACTGGGAAAACCCAAGCCAAACCCAAGCAGACGAGGCCTGCCAGGCCGTCGCTCTTCATTTTTAGTAAGTGAGAAATCAAGAACAGGAAAGCTTTGGCCCTCGAGCTCGAAAAGGAGGGAAAATCATGGACAAACAAAAGCGTGTCATAATTATAAGTATATGAGTGATAACGTCCTTTCTAACCTGTGCCCTCAAGGAATCGTGATGAGAGGCAGTGCAATTGGGGCTCGCTAATTATAGCCACTGGAAATTGATGCTCACGTTCTGACGATGGAGTATTGTTCTGATTCGATAGCAGGAAGGGTGTACAGAACACAAGTATCTATTGATGCGAGCGGTGTCGCCGAGGGGGGGAGCGTTGTTGACGTTCGTGGCAACAAGATGTCCGTCATTGGCACATGTCAACCTTCGCGCTGCGCCTCGCCCAGCATGCCGGATCCAATGTTTTCCTCTCATCCTCAGCCATCTGCTTACAAATCGAGCCCTTCGAGCGGGTTGTGACAACTGGTCTGCAAGCGATATGAGGCTTTGTAGGGTGTACATAAGTATAGCCAACCAACACGATGCTCTACGATGCTATACAACGTACGTCACGATATCATACATACTAGCAGTTGACCCGTGCTTCGCACGGGTTGTCCAAGTCAGACTGATCAGCTATCTACAGCATATAAGCTCTCGACATTTGTCCGATCAGACTCTCATAAGAAATCAAGTACATTGGAACTTATAAATTTGTTGAGAGACAAATCAAATTATAAATTAGAGCGGGGAACTTTTCTATATGCCAACTAAAAGAATGTGTTAAATATCTGAAGACTCAGTCCGAGCGCGCTTTACATTTCGAGTGCCCTGGGCTGGTGTAGGTGTAGCAGGGGTTGTTGGAGTTGCCGGGGTATTAGGTTGTGTGGTGAATGCCTTTTTGTTGTAACTGATAAGACCTTTTCCAGTTCGCGATGGAGTTTTTGCTGGTGCTGTCGCAAGGAATTAGCCAGTCATAGATAGCAAGTAAAGAGCGAATAGTAATACATACAGTCCAAAGAATTGGCCATCATAATTCCGCCTGTGTTTTGTTGGCCAAGAAATACAATGTTTTCCACCTTCAATTTGAAGCGTTCTATGATATTGTCGGTGTTGGGCTTATATAAAACATCGGTTAGAAAGCCCGATACTGTGACATATCGTTTGTTGTATGGAACGGGCTTCCCGTGTTTGTATCGTGGGGAATCTGGGATAAAGCAAGAAATGGGGGCGACAGGTTTGACCAAACGGCCTGGGGCTGTCTCAGCATCCTTCAAACAGGAAATATACTGTTCAACGTTGAGGTCAAAAGTCGCTTGCTGTGTCTGGCAGTTCACAGCCACACCGGAGACATGTAAGTATGCCTGCTTGCATGGGTCAATTGAAAATGTTGAGCTATCAACATCAGACTCAGCACAGGGAGGAGTAAGAGGGGTCAACTAAATTATCAACATTATCACCAAACTAAATATTGAGGAGATATTGAGAAATAACATACCCATTGGATATCGCCTATGAAGTCATACTTGGATGGCGGAGTAGTTGGATGAGTATCGGCCCCGTTTTCAAAATTTGCAATCTATAAGGGAGATTATTATTCATGGTCAAAGAAATGCAAATAATTCAAATAAAAGAAACTTACCATGGCATAAATAAGATACAGTGAAACAGTATCATTGCTGAAGACCAAGTCGGATGAATTGAAATAAGTGAGTGCTCCAAGAAGAGATTCACAGGTTGGGGAGCCAACATATATCTGAGCATCTAATATCATCTTTTTGGAGCGTACAACACTGCGAGGATTCCCAATCGCCGCAATAGCAGTGATTGTGGCCAGTCCTACGCAAGAGTCACATGGAGCGATTGTGTTTGTTGATGCCGGCATAGTAGACTGACTCGAGGGTGCGTCAAGATTCAAGAAGCAAGGTAGTCCAGTGGCGGTCGGCAGTTGGGGATAGGTAAAAAAAAGGTGGCAGAATTCAACCTTTTAAATTGTTTCTAGGAAAATATTCTACAGCCTTCTAGTCATGTGTATTCTGTATGTTTCTGGCAAATTCGCTGATGTGAATCTGATATCGACGTCAAAGTGTTAAGTGACGTCAGCTTGTCTCTTTCTCACCAAGGTGGAGCATTCTTGAAATTCTGTTTTATGATATGAATAGTCTGACATCAGACAGGCAATGTGAAAGAGTGCGGCACAATGGAGGCACACTGGCACAACATTCAAACGACGTTAGCACGGCGCGTCGAGTCGGAGTTTTGATTGTGACGCGTCTACGGTAAAATGTCATGTGATATCAAATCAGTCCGGGCGACCATTTTATCAACAACGCGAGACTATCCCGCAATCTCTCTCCACATACACTCATTGGATTGGATGCACTTTGGGTGCTAGTCGCCACTGGACACCCAAGTTTCTTACCTGGAACTGGGAAGCGGCAGGCGGCCATGACACAGCTGGACATGACGGAAGCAAGCCCATGTAATTATCCTATATCGTTACAATCAATAATTCTTAACTAAGAAGTACCTCTTCGTACACTACATTAGATGTCACAGAATCGGATGTGTTTTCAGGTAACAGAACTTTTATATGCTGGCTGGACGTTGCTCGAGAAAGAGCAACATAGAGTTGGCCATGCGCAAATACAGGAATCCRAAGATCAAGACCAACATATCTGACAGATTGACCTTGAGCTTTATTGATGGATAATGCAAATGCCAAKCRCACTGGAAATTGATGACGCTTGAATCGGAAAGTCACATCAGCTGCTTTGCTTGACGGTGTCAAGGTAATGCGAGGGATCATTGCTGTGTCTCCATCRTGCTCACCCCCAATCAGCTGCACYTCTAGAACTCYGCTGCTCATCCGTGTAACCACCATTCGAGTTCCATTACAGAGACCCATTGAAGGCGACAGATTTCGGAGCAAAATTACTGGACAGCCAACCTTCAAGTTGAGTTCCCCAGGTGGGAGGCCGGAGGAGTTGATGGAGCGAAGGAATTCAACTGGTATGTTACCACTGTCATCTGGATCTGCACCTGCTTCATGTAGCATTTGGTCAGCGCTGATGTATTGCTGATTATCGCCAGTCATTTGCCCAAGGATTTTCTCGTTCATATCACTAACATCCATATTTCGTGGTGCAAGGATCATGCAATTCAGGAAGTATTCTGGGGGGGGAGGGGGATTAGAACTGATGGCTGGGTATATTGAGCGAATCAGTGAGTCACCATCCTCAACCCGCATGCTGGATGGCAATCTGACTTGACATTCAGAACCATTGACCATGTTTCTTCCGTGACCGACTTCCAGAAGCCATTGGGCAAATTGAGCAACGTCTGCAGTCCCTTGCTGTAACCGCATGTTTTGCCGTAGAAATAAGGTTTCCACGTATTCCCAGAGGTATGATCTTTGAATCGTTGCCTCCACAATATTCTCGCGTGATCCCTTTGGTACAACAGGTAGCGTTTGTAGGAAATCACCGCCAAGAATCACAGGAATGCCACCAAACGGTCGATCATCATCACGAACATTACGGAAGGTTCGATCCACTGCCTCAATTGCATGACGGTGCTGAGCGCCTATTTCATCCCAAATAAGTGCCCGTGTGGTACGCAGAAGCTCGCCTCGTTGTGAGTTTTTTGCAATATTACAGAGTGAAGTTTCTGTAAGTGTGTCAATCGGAATTTTGAACATAGAATGTGCAGTTCGTTCCCCACGGATAAGAAGTGCAGATATTCCAGACGACGAAACACAAAGAATGATGATTCCTTCACTATGAAGCTTTGCGCAAATAGTATTGTAAACATAGGTTTTCCCAGTACCTCCAGGGCCATTCAGGAAGAATATTTTTGCATCTTGACGTTCTATAGCTTCAATGATTTTGGTGTATGCCGCTCRTTGATCCTCRTTCAAATTTGGAAGTCGGGCATCAAAATCTGCTCTTTCGATCTCTCGATTRTAGTTAAGTTGCTCWGCAATCAAYGGATTAACAGAGAAAGTTGACCAATCACGTTGAGGTCGKGGCATTGCAGGGAAATCRGCMAGAGAGTGTCCAGACTCCGCRAGAATTCTGTCCAGCAAGAACAGTCCATAATCATATACATCTTCTTCGGTGTGATTGACAATTCCCATTGCTTGTAGTTTCCACTCCAGATCATCACAGATTTGACTTCGAAACTCATTCCAGAGAGCYGCTGGCTGGGCAGGTTCAGCAAAGAGAAGTAAAGTGGCRAAAAGGTGTCGTAGGCGAGTGCCTGTCTGCATTTGGCAAGCCTCTTCAAGGCAGAGCCGCCACTCYCCATCATCCTCCAGGAGACCGYGAGCAAGGCATGCAGCRTAATATGTGGGCAGTGGTTCTTCATATCCAGGAACTCTTCGAAGGTCCTCAAATGATTTTGGTCCTTTGACTACCGTCAGCAAAGTGCGAAGGTAGAACTGYTYGCCAGCYGTGGGTTTAATAAAATACATGCGGCCYAGRGCAAATCCACGCTCTCTTATTTTCCACTTCCGCCGATTAGCATSGTAAACGAAGTGCTGTGGGAATTCCTGGTAAGTGTACTTTCGAGCCTCTTCACCAAGTGGTCCGGGGTCTGCATTAGCTTCGAAAAATGCAGTCAGAGAGGTTTTTTGATGTGCCCCTCTTTCGAGGATAGTCTGAAGATCTTCATTTGGGTTGAAAGTGACCATGTGGTGATTTGGAAGATGTACTTGCAGCCGAACAACGTTGGGAACTTGTTCGTGAATTTCATAATGTAAAGTACGCCAGACAGCCACAGGTGCAGAGATATAAAAGCCTTGGATAAACCTTTTGATCTCATCTTTCATGTCAACTTGAAGCGAGGCAAGGTCGGGGCCCTTTTGAATGTATTTGAAGATATACTTGAAGCTTCCGAGTGAAACAGCGCACTCGACATTGATGTGGCAATTAAAGAGTGCACACAAAAAGGCACAAAAAGGCACAATCCATCAGTTGTCGAGAAGAACACCCCCAACCTCATATGCATGTCCATCATCCAGTCGGAAGTACTTAGGATAGCCATTGCCATCCATGGTGGTATAAGGCTGAAATTCTTTGGGAAAACCCTTGCTGCATTTTCCGTCAACCATACATGGTGCATTTGGATATTTGGGCCCACATGGTCCATGCACCATACATTTCTTGACCGTCTCAAAGAGAAGTGGCTCGGCTTCAGGATCTGGCCAGCGGGCCCATATGCATGAATCRATGGCTTCAGGTGTGAGCAGCTTATATGGATCCTTCAGAAATATTAGGCAATGGMAGTGAGGTAAGCCACGTTTCTGAAATTCAATTGTATAGACATATGCAACAGCCTGCCCAAATATCCCGTGCTTGTATATATAATCGATGATTGCCTTCTTTTTCATCTGAAAGACACGGGCAACTAAATCGGGGCGGTCATATGCACTCTGCCCAGGTAGAAGCTCGTGTTCGATTTCTTCCCATCGAGGATTTGTTGTCGCTGTCAAGAAAAGGTTGACCTTGCGGAAATAACGGGCAATTGCCATAGAATCTTGAAATCCTTGTGCCATGTTTCGAGGACCGCCAGTATATGAGGATGGAAGAATAACACGCTGTCCAAGATCATTTAGATCAAGGTTGTCATCATCTTCAGCTGCTGCGTCCTGGAGATTGTTGAACCTTGCCGCTCGGAAGGTGGGTTGATTCCTCAGAATCCAGCTGAGCCGTTGCTGATTTGCTGATGCAAACATGTCAACCATGTAGCGGGTAAACAGACGGCCACCATGATGTAAAGGATTGAATTCCCCAGAGCGGAAGTGGACACGATGTGCCACGTAGCGGGTTAGGGTAAGGCGTCGTGATTCAGGTATGTCGTCAGTCTGGTTGGCTTCTATACCATGGCTGAGGCGCTGCTGTCGCCGCTGACTGCGTTGTTGGAAGTGATGTGTCCTCTGCTCATCCGTCTCAAGCAGCTTCATTTCTGGGTACCATCCATTTTCACCCCGTGGAAAAAGCAAGGGATATTGAAGTGGAACGTATGCTGGATGAAGATCACTAATTCGATACAAAGGACCTGAACGAAGGCGGAGAACAATGTCTCGGGGCTCCAGTGTTGTGTGTGTTCCGGGAAGAATCATCGCGACTTCATCTGCAGTTGGGAGATTGAAGCGACGCCGGTCAAGGCCAGGCGTAAGCCGTAGCCGGACAACTGCATCATTCGAAGGGTCGTAGCCTTGCAGTATCTCATAAGCATGACGGTAAATAGGAACATATGAATGATGCTGTTCAAGCATTGTTTGAAGGTCTTGCATAATGTTCCGATCGAGACTCGCATTATTGAAAGCACATGCCTCCAGTGCCGCGCGGGGTTCGTAAAGATAGAGCTGAGCATATCGAGGTACCCCTGATCTTTCTGTATCTAAAGCACCTGAACGGTGGTGAAGTTCACCAAAAATGCGGAATACTGGAGGGCCTCGTTGATGTTCATTGACCGAATGATCTTCGGAGACGCCGAGAGAAGTAAAAGAAAAGGCACGATTATATTTCCAGATATCTTCGCGGAACTTGACAGCATGTTGGTCCTGAGAGGTGATGAGGTGTTGTAATGGCTCAGGTGGCGCGGCAAGGGGCAAGAGCTGAACCTTTCCATCCATACAGCAGGTCCCAAATCGTGGGCTACGTTTTGAGCTCTCTGACAATCATTCATCCATCCAGTGAAGTGCCTTGCACTTCTGGCAAGGAACATCCATTCGACCTAGATCATGTCGCTGAGGCGGCTCTTGATATGGCTTGCAAGCAGCCAAGAAAAGATCGCGAGTACCATGTCTATGACGTCGCTGGCCGCCAAGCTGAACAGGAACTTGCAACTCTAATATACATCAGTTAGCAAGACTTTATATTATACTCAAAACTTAAAAGCATTACCTGGTTGAATGCGTCCCTCAAATTCGTTGACATGTACTACGTCGTTTTCCTGATCGGCATGTTCCGGAACTCCTAGAAAGATATTATATACAATTACTTGGAGAAAAAAAAGCCAAAACGTACCCTGATTAGCGGCCTCAACAACATCAAGCATATGCTCAAGATCATTGTCAACTTGAGGATAATCCTGTTGCTGCAGTTCCTGGCCTGCAGGAACTGCTTCTAATCAGTCCAGCCCGTGCTACAAATCACCTAATAGACACGCACCACGATTATATTGGTCTGCAGCCACTTGCGTATGGGGTGGGGTGGGCAGCAAAGCATTTTCTACATGGGCTAGATTGGCATTGCAAAAGTGAATATCAACAGATTTTGTATAAGTACAAACACCTCCTACCATTTGGTCTCATCTCGTTTCTCTCACTGGCTTGGGCGGTGAGAGGCTTGCTGTCGGGCAAGACACGAATCACAAAACACACAACCACTGCGGAGCRAGATTCTATCCCTAGATCGRGCGMCGCTCTTCCTAGTACTATAAAATCTAATGTGTGCTCTGCCCCGTAGTAGCTAGCTAATGTAACTTTATGTCTTTCTCTTCAACAATACCCTGCGGTTCGTTGTAAGGTAAGGGGAATTATTCAATACTAATCAATCAATTCAATCTAGCTTTCTTAGA
>KN817703.1:6855-50760 GCA_000827495.1 Hypholoma sublateritium FD-334 SS-4 | reverse complement strand
CTGTCTTAGTAATGACTCGTAGGATCTGATATGAGAGGTGCATACTCAGTTGTACACAGGGAATATTCGCAAATGTTACACTACGGGCAAATAATCATTTCGCCAATGCCGACATTTAGAACATTTTTAGAATAAATAAAAAATGTATTTCAGGTGTATCTGGCCGGATACACGAAGAATAAATTTGAAATATGTTCTTCAATATATTCAAGGCAATATTCGACGAATAAGTTCGAAACATATCTCGTGGCATATTTGCGGAATATGCCACGAGATACATTTTGGATTTACTTTCTGAATATAGTGTTGAATACACGCAGGATACACGTGGAATACATGTGGAACATATGGGTAAAACATTGGTAATATCTTCCGTATTTTGTCGCCGGATAAATTTAAAACATCTACCGCATCTAATCTTATCGTATGATCACTGCCAACGGTTTGCGCGATGCAATACGGTAGGATACACAAAGGATACATCCTCATAATTATTATTTCCATCTAGATCTGTGCATCCCCGGCCCTCTGCAGGCCCCCGTTTGCTTCCGGGGACTGTATGTACATTACCAATAAGCGCGGACTGGTATCGACGCACGAACTTGTACGGAACGGGCTCGAAACGCATGTCGCTCGATCATCAAAATATTATAGCTTTGTACAACACCAATTATATACATCATGCACACTTTACAAGCGGCAGTCCTAGGGCTCCAAGATAGATGGTTTGTATGTCTACAAAAGGTTTCAGGGAACCTTTTGGCATTTATTAGTGAAATAATAGGCAATGCGAATATTAATGAGACTGACCAGCGCCCTAAAATGTTCATGTGTCAAGAACCGTCGACGCCGCGCCGGGGACTCACTGATTCCGAAGTCGAATGTTGCATCCTCATAGACATGCACATACCACATCTCTTTGAAGCGGCAAGGATTCTCTTCAAGCGGCAGAAAGCCAAATGCTGTATAATGAGGTTGCCCATCTGAACGGCTACCCCTTCTGCGATTTCTGGGACGCCTATGCGAAATATGGAGGAATGGTTGACTGAAAGAATGCAGTTAGAAACATAATATCTTCGTGATGAATGTGTTAATCACTTACTAAATTACCACCAACCAGTATGGCGCTCCAAAACCTTCGAGTTCCTTGCACATCGATTGCGCATGCATAACTTGTCTGAAAACACCCAGCATCAGGGTACGTTGGGCTGGGTTGTTGTGAAGGAGGTCTTGATGGAGGAAAAGGCCATACGACACTTATAAATATCAGATTGGTACGTCTAGGTGTACAATCGAGGAGCATACCTGAAGCCATAGATAACGAACAGCGAAGAGATCTGATATAGTCTCGCGTTGTAAGAGGGCCATCCAGCTAGACAAACAAACGTTCCGGAACCGCCGCGGTGTGACGCATCACAAAGCTAACCACCACCTCATCCAACAACACTCAGGGCGTTCCGACGAGGGCTACTGCGAGTCATCTGCTATTCCACGCGTGTGCCGCCGCCGGGCTCGCGGACGCTGACGACGTCCTTGACGATCCAGGCCAAGGACCTTGTACCGCTCATTTTCAACGACGTCCCCGCACGATCACCCAGAACGACCGCAACTAGGGCTAGTGCAGGCGGCGGCAGACGAGCCTGTGGGTGTGATTGTATGCGCCGATGAGCGCTAGGGACGCCGAAGAAGGTCTGGAGTGCACATAGGGCGAAGTTGACGAAGGCGTGGTACGACAACACCGCGGCAGGGCGAGCTCGTCCACGAGGTTGAGGAGAGTGCTCTGGTTGAACGACAGCTAGATTACCTTGGATGAGACATATTCGACAAAAAGTGCAGGAGGACCTCGCGGATGAGGATGCGGTCTGCCTCCGTGTCCACTCCTCGGGAGGCGTATTGCTGAGGATACTAGTGACGCTGAGCTCCCGGCCTAGGGTTTTCGGTGCGTGTTTCTCTTTTTATTTGGTATCTATCTGTTGCTTACCTCTCTCCCGGACAGTATTCCTTACCCCTCTCTTCCTAGGCAGCGCTCTCGGCGCGGCGCTCATTTCCAGGCGTCGCTCCCTTCTCCCTTGTCTCCTCACGCCCGATCCATGATCAACACCGCCATTGTCACTCAGCGATTAGCCATGGGATGCTTGTTGGCCTCCGTCACCAAGAAGGATCGGGCTATCCGGGGCTGATTTCGCGGATTCAAAGGTGAAGGGCTTGGCGAGTTGCCGTAACAGTCGCTAATCGTGTCCGATGGAAGATTTTTGCTCCATCGTCTACGCGCATCCAACTTGAAAGCTCGACGATGTAAGTCGCCATCATGCATGCATCTTACCTTGTAACTTTTCTTTTTTCACTGATTATTCTTGCCGCGTCCCTGTAACTATCAGACCCGCCTAGCATGAATTTGCGGCACGCTTGCTTTGGATATGTACACCGTCCCTATGCCCTTTGAGGTACGTGTCCACCATCATCCAGTTCCCAAAAATGCCGATAATGCCTTCCCATTGCAGAGCGCTCACCACCGACTCGCGCTGATGTAGTGCACCACATACCGCCACGGCAGCATCTCCAGCGCCGCGAGAAGCACGCAGCGCGGGCGTCTACACCGCGGTGAGGTCGCGCAGGATCTGCGGGGGGACGGAATGAGTAGAGGATTTCGGAAGTGGGTATGGGGTGCTGCACCTCGCTCGCGCTGTCCGCGCCCATCTGGCCCTTGTGTGCGAGGTCCGCACCGATGTCTACGATCTGCTTGGGCGTCGTCGCGAAGTCGGTGCACAGGTCGTCCAGCACGCCGGGCGCGTCGCCGACTATCAGTATCGTCGCTGTTGGCGCGTCAGCCGGACTCCAGAGACCCCCTTATGTGGTAGTACTCACGAGAGAAGTGTGTTGTCCGCTCGTCGCTCCGCGGCCTGGTCATCAACGGCGACAGAACGAGCGTTATTTCCGGCTCTGGAAAGAGAATCATCAGTCAGAGCCATGTAAATCAAACAGAATGCTTACCTAGTCGCCTGCGGTACCGGTGTACGCAATCACACCCTTGCGGAGCAGCCGCCCCTCGCGCTGCACCTGCACATCGAACTTCGTCTTGCGACCATGCCCTAAAATTCCGTCAGCAAGTATCCACTTTGAAAGAAGAGAACGCCGAACGCCACCGCCTGGCTGAGCTTCAGATCCGTGTCAGACTGGAGTACCACATAGGCGAGCATTCGTCTGTGCCCCGGCACCGCGTCGCGAGCCCGAGGATGGCCATGTGGATCGCGTCGAAGCCGGAATTGAGTGAGAGCTGCGCCATGTCAGTGTAGCATTCGTAATATAACGCAAAGACGACACACGACTTCAGTCTTCGACATCGACGGAAGTATACTCGTGAAGAGAGCGATGACGAGGTGCACCTCCGCGAGCGTGGGAAGAGTCACAAAATCGTCCTCGTTCTTCAACAAAATCGCGATAGTCGACGACAGGAAGCCGAGCGCCTGCGCGTCGTGTCAGTTGTGCGAAAAACAGCTAAAAAGCTGGATATAGCTGCTGCGACGCGGTGGCGTGCGGCGTGCCTAGCGTCGCGATTATGCCGTCGACGACCTGCAGCGCAGGCATCAGCCGCTGGTAGTACCGCTGGATCGCCGGCAGGAGGGAGCCCTGATCTGCAACAGCGTCAGTGATGATGGGCAGCAACTGAGCCTATAGAAGGCGTTCAGCGCCTACGCAGCTCTGCGTCATCTGGATGAACAGCGACATCTTCGCCTAAACATAGAGCGAGTTCAAGTCGTCTCGTTTCATGCCGGGAAAGGAAAGACGACCGCCTCACCTGGATCGGGTTTCAGCACGTCCTGCAGGCACGAGTCCGCGTCTTTGATGACTAAGTTCGACAGTATTCCGTGTCGATTAGGATTGCGGGCACAATGTACTGCTTCACGAGGCTCAACAGCTGTACAGCATCAAGCAGCATAAATGCGACCATCTTCTACACCGGCACCATCGATCGCATCTCTGGAGAAAGTCGACATCAGGCGCTGGTTTTATGACGGCCAAAGCGAAGACGCAGTCGAAGCACGATCGTTGGACACGGACCTGCGGCGCATGTATGTGCTGTCGCGGAGGATGAACAAGGTCAGACAGGCGCCGAAGCCGTTCAACTCGGTCTCGGGGGACAAATCGACATAGTGCGGTGAGCTGATAAATCGGAACAAGTTGATGAGCGTGGTATACAATATACCACGGGACCGGAAGAGACCCCAACTCGGAACTGCCGCCGAGCGACTGTAGGACCGACGTAGTCTCCTCGATATTCCCCGAGCACATCGTCGCAGGAAGAACGTGCAGCATGTCGAAGAGCATGTTCTTGCGCCGATTGTGTGGCAGGCGATCGAAGTACTTCGTCAGCGCCAGGTTCAGGTCCCGCCCCAGGACTGGAAACCCGTCACTCGCGCATGCGAGACCTGGCGCCGATGGTTTTCTACTACGCAGCTTCCCAGGACGTAGATGGTCTCATTGTTGAGTTGCTCGTTCTGCGCCAGTGTGGCGACAGTGCCTTAAGCATGAAGGGCGGCCGGGTGACCACCGTCGATGGCGAGTGATCATGACGGCGAACAGGGCAACCTCTGATTATGCAGGATACTTCAGGGGCAGGGGCCTGTCGTCTCGACGGGGCCCGCGCAGCCGGATCTTGCGCCCTACTTTCTCGACGAGATCATCGTACTCCGTCGTGCGCGGCGCCTGTATCACGAAGATGTCGTGGAAATGCACCTTGACCTTCACGGGCGGCGCCCCTGCGGGCTCCTGCACAGCGTCGAACGCGCCGTGCGAGCGCGACGTGTGAATGCCCACGCCTGCGAGCGACGAGTCGCTCGAGCCAAAAGGTGTGATCGGGGAGGAGCTGTTCAGTCCGAACTCTCACCCGTCGACTGGCTCGAGCCGCTGCCGCGCTTCCCTGTCCCGATGGGCACGTTCTTCGGGAATGGGCCGTGTCTCGCGGATTCAGTGCGGCTGCGCGGGCCCGGTGGGCAGCGGCGGCGCGATCGGCTGCGGGATGTACGCCGTCGGCTGGCTCGCGTTGCGCGAGCGCGTTATCGGTGGCGGCTCCTGCAGGCTGCTCACGTTCAGCATCGGCATCGCCGCGCGCTTGCGGTATAGTCGATTCCGCCCGCCGTCGACGAGCTGTGCCCGTTCGGACTCTCGTAGCCGCTGCGCAGGCGCGCAGAGCTGAATTGACTCCGCAGCCGCCGACGACTTCGGTATCGCGCTTTCGAAGCTCGTGTCGGACGCCGCATATCTGTTCGCGCCCATACCGCTGGTGAGCCGCGGCGTGATCAAGTGGAGCGGTCCATTGGCTGAGAGCAACGGCGCCGATGGGAGCGCCAATGGGAGCGGTGGTAGGCCGCCATTTGAGCGCCATTGGGCTATGACAGGCCCCTCCACGCCCTCCGTGACTGCCTGTGGCTTTTCATAGCTCCCACTGGCCTTGCGCTCCGGGGGCATGCTGAGCGAGTTGGGATTCCTACGCGAATTCATAAGGGTCCCACGGCCGGATTGGGAATACGACGACGCGACAGGATAATCTTGAAGATCGTCCTCGTCGGGCGGCTCGTCCGCGTCGAAGCCGTCGTGGGGTGGGTAGCCTTACAGTCCTGCGCCGTAGGTGCTGTTTGTGCTGTGTGACGCCTGGCCGTCGTTGTAATAGCTGTTGTTGGTACCGTATGCCGGGCGGCTGTTGCGTAAAGTTGAACCTTGAGATACACGTGCGTATGCAGAGCTCGGGGCACTTGACAAGGAGTAATGTGACTGGCCATAACGCGGACCTGGGGAGAAGGGTTGGTGCTATTGTGACAGTCTGGAAAGTGCGTGGCGTGCCGTAGATCGCAATGTCTGCTGGAGCGGTGAGCTGCTTCGCTTCAGCTCAAGTTTCCGGCATAAAATCGATTATCTGGTACGCACCTTGCTGATTCAGTCCGCGGGATCCTTCGCGGGGCTGACTGACCTCCAGCAAACCTATCTGTCGTCCATCGTTGCTTGTTCGTGTTTTCTCTGGCCCAGATGCGAGAGCGTCGTCCACGGATCGAAGGGGGCGGGGCTGTACGTTATCCTGCTCGTTTGACCTCCTCCATCAAGGCTTGACGCAGTTCATCCATTGGAGCGCGGTGCGGATGATACTATTGCAGCGCGTGAAGACGGGGTCGCGGGTAGATACAGGAGCAGCTTGACACAGATAGATGATCAACTCTGTGACCACCGCAGGCACATTCTGTCATTGATCCTGAAGCTGATGCTGAAGGGCTTCAGCCTGTCGCTACCACAGGGGAATGGGGACATCTACTTATACCGTGTATGGCAAATTTAGCGACCCAATGACTGTTTTGGTACCAGGTCATTGGGGAGGTGTTCAAGTACTGACGCGGACGCTCTGCTGGTATGTACATGCATTAATGTGTGGGAATCGAACATAGCCACGTGATAGCCAGTCGGTTAATTAATGATGAAGCGGGAGTCCCCAAGAAATCCCTGTGCTCGATCGATATCGCGACAATGCTAAAACTTGTGCTAGTTTTTTTAAAAGAATTTATCATTTGTAACGAATAGGAACGGAGAATTTTGACAAGGAGTTGAAAAAGGCATCGCGGGGGGTTGTTAGACCGAGCATGCCCGAGACATTCGTCATCGCCTGGTAACTCGCGAGCACATCGACGAACAACTCATCTGAAAAGTTTGTTGCAATGATGAAAGAGAGTGCTGCAAGCAGCGCAGGCCATGCCTGTGAGATGATGGATTGAACGATGCGCAGTTGGCGCGTTTGGAAGTCGTCAGGAAGTGTGGTCAGATCAAGCGCTGGCGGAGCGCGGACTACCGAGTCGCCCGCAGCGCGAGGGCATTGTATAGCTATGTTGCTATAGATTGGACCGGAGGACGCAAAGCCCTCACAGATCGAGATAATGCACTGTACGGTTAGGAGATGTATGTATGATTCGGGAATTGGAGGAGCATCTGCCTTGTCCAGTTGATCAATGCTGTAGGAGGGTCAGTATCGAGGTACGTCTGAGAACAATGCGACACATACCATTGCAACTTCATGGACGACCCATGTAAACTGAGCCCTCCTGTTCCCCCGATCATGCCCACCACGCCAGAAATTGTACATGTTGCACTGGCGACCCTCCCTGCCATATCGAGTCCGTAGGCAGCAGCGCCAGATGCCCCGGTGCCACTAGGAGAAGGACTAGGGTCTGAGTGAACCCCAACTCCACCCATTTGTGCGCCGACGCCAAGCAGAGCAGGCTTTTCCGTGACGAGACGTTTGAGCGCCGTGACCAGTGAGCTAATGACCTTCGACCCTGAATCTTGCGCGTCATATCGATTCCACATGCTGCGGATGAGGTCTGCATCACTGCACAATCTTTCAAGAGCATGAGACGTCAAAATTAAGATATGAAAGACGAATATTACCCTCGCATGATCTCCATGGCCAGTATCCGCATCCAGATCGGTTTCGAGGGTTCCCCTTCCGATCCATCCTCGCTGATAAGGCGAATGAGCATCATTAAGAATACCTCGACCTCTGCCTCTAACTCCAAGGAGAACTATTTGAGGAGAAGGAATACAACGCGAGTACATCGGAGTAGTAATGAGAAATGAGGTCTATCGGATAAAGATTTGACGAGCAGAGGACAGAGGTGATGTTGCAGGAGAAGTACAAGTTCTGGGTGCTATTAGAATAGTAAACATAAGCTGCACCAAGAATAATGATACTTACCTTCCGGAACAATTCATGGTAATTCGTCAAAACACTCTCTATCAGTTCCAGAGCAAAAGTCTTGTGTAGGAGTTCCAACTTCAAGAATGTCGGCCTCTCTCCGTTAGTGAGTAGACACAAGTCTTCAAACACTAAAAACGCGTCTCTTGCGGATGGGCCAAGGAGCTTCGTTCCACCGTCGGGGAGTTGAACTTCCCTTAGCGCTGATGCTGGAATCTCGTCCGCTTCCGCCAGCCGGTCTTCCAACACCATCTTGTCCACCACAAACATGACCAATTGCCGCAATGTCGCGGCCGCAGTTGATGACACTACTGCGATGCGGGACTCCTGCAGCTTGAAGCACAACAACAGCGCCTGTCCAAAATAGTCTCAGATCACCGCTGCGCCCAAAAGTGCGAGCACCACGTACGTCGCCGAGCAGGTCTCCGTGTATGGCGGGAAAATTGGGCACAAGGGATACTAGTGTCTGGAGAATGCGTAGCTGGATGTCGACGCCCTGTGACATGGCGTCGTTCATAGTGTCGACGATGAGCGGTACGGCAGAATGGGGCACGGCCTTGAGTGAAATGAGTCACTGCAGCGACCCGAGAGATATTGCGACCACTTTCGCGTTCTTCATCGCGCAGCCCATGAACACCGGTCGCAGCAGGTCTTGCGACTGCGCATGCGGTCCATCTGTTCGACATGAATATTTTGTGAAAATATTATTGCTCGGGGGAATACACATACCAGATGCTAGATTTGCTGTGGCTTGCTCTGGAGACGCCCGTAGGATGGCTAGGTATTTCTCTGCAGCCTGCACCTTCCATCAGCATTCATTCCGCACTTTTATGGAGTAGACAAACACCTCTCGAATCTCAGGATGTTTCCGTCTCGTTTCACTTGCTAGATACTGTAAACCATATCATAGCATTCGTTAATGCTCTTTCACGCAGTCTATATCTCTCACCTGCAATTCGGTCACGAGAAAGGCGAGCGGACTCATCTCGGACTGCGGCTCCTGCTTTCAGTTGAATGATTCAAGCAAAAAGTTGACAACATACCATGTATCTCTGCTATTCCAACAGAAAAGCTGGTACAACGGGGTGCACCTTGACACCGTCGGAGGTATATAGTATCGCAGAATGATGTGGTCAAGAGTAAGCAGTAAATTGGGATTCACCGGGTCTCCGGACCACGTGGTGGATTTCTATGTAATTATAATTTATATAGCCTTAGGTGGCCGAGTGCCGACATGAACGCATATCAAACGCGCTGAGCGCTCGGACAACCTGTGGCGAGAACGCTGCGGAGAACATGTCAAATTTCTTGAGGCTCGCTTTTTCCCCTCCGGAGTAACTCGAACAGATAGTCGCGATTTCCAATGAAATTGTGACTTCGGTTACCAGTTATGCGACTATAAACTTAGGATCCGATAATCTAAGTGTGAAATCCGTGTCAAATGTCCTTGTGTACGTCTCAGATCCTAGAACAATCCCAGTGCGATGGCTGCGCCAATCCCAACTACAGCCAAGGCCTTCACCGCTTCCGTTTTCGCAGCCGATGCTGTAAGGCCTGTCGTTGAAGCTGTCTCTGACGTTGTTGCTCCCGAAGTGGTCGAAGAAGGCCGGATAGTAATCTGACTAGGCAGCGCCAAGACGCTGGTGGTACTAGAGCTGCTACCACTGGCAAAGACTGACCCAAGCGAGGTCGTACCACCGAACCACTGGCCGAAATGGAACCAGTGCTTGAGCTTATGGGAAGGGAGGTAGGGACCGTAGGGGAGGGAAGGTTACTCGATGAACAAGCCAAATTGTACACTTGATTCATATTCAGCACGAAAAGGACGCTCTGGCCAACGTTGCGACTTACAGCTTGTCAGATTTTGCGCTGTTGCGATGACGGCCTGGGTGAAGTTGGCAGCCACGGCGCAGTTCACGCAGTCCTGGAGACTGGCTTCGATCGCCGCTGTGCAGATGCACGACGAGGTGGTGGTGTCGCAACTCTGCAAAATGACACGAGGTTGTCCAAGACCTCATGCCCACCAGAAAGCGGTGGAAAACTGAATACAATTCAACATTCCATTGAACTACAACCTGAAAGACGCACTAGTCCCAAACAAATCCTACGGCAGATCTCATAGCACCCCCAGCACGATAGCAGCCCCAACCCCAACCAGGCTCAAGACATGCGCGGCCTCCATCCCTGCAGCTGATGATTTGGTACTTGTTGTTGCAGTCGCCCCTGCTGACGATGTCGACGACGGCAGGATGGTCAGTTGAGTGGGAAGGATGGTGTCAGTTGAGAACGGCACGAGCGAGGTAGTAGTCATCGCCGAAACACCTGACGTAGTCGGGATGACTGTGTCCGGACCTGTGGCACTTGGATTGGCAGGAAGGAAGGCGGGGATCGTGGGCGTTGGGAGATTCTTTCCCGAACAAACATCGTCAAACACTGGGCTCATAATAACCTGGTCAGTTTGCAGAAGGTTTCTGGCAAGGGATACTTACGGCTCGTCAAGTTTTGGGCAGATGTTATAACAGCTGGAGTGGAGCTGGCAGCCACCGCACAATTCACACAATCCTGAAGAGTGGTTTCGACCGCACTTGTGCAGTAGCACAGGGGATCAGAGCCCTATGTGATCAAATATTCCTTGAGAAACCCAACATCATAGGATCAAAGCGTGGCAGCTCACTGTTACAGCATTCTCGAACGGGGTGCAGATACTCGTACACAAAATATAAGTTTCAGATAATATTCTCCCATTGACCCAACGATACTCACGGCATTGGAGCTCACTTGTCGAGCATGAAGAATCCCCAAGGCAAAGGGATCTCGACGGTCGAGGAAGGCGGAGGAAACTGTTCGGAAACTTCAACGTCTCGTTCTCCAATTGTCATTACTTTTCAGCTCACCGAATGACGCCAACAGTAAACCAGAGAGGATAACCACAGGAAGCTGCATTTCTACGAAGGAAGGAAGGTCGTCGAGGATGCGAGACAGGCCAGCGCCTTGAACTCCCCGGAATCAAGGCACGACACTGCCGCCCTGCTGTCAGTGTCACATGATCGAAAGCCCGTGTAACTCTACTCACCTTGCATGCGCATTGCGCACTCAGGGCGTTTTATGTAAAAGAATTTATCATTTGTATCTATATATATATTCTAATATTCTGCTGTACTGTACCGCTGGTCCAGGAAAATAGGCCCGCCAAGATTGTGCGCAGTCGAGTTGATCCAGCGACGACGCTGCGACAAGAGAACCTTCCAGTCGTCTGCGCGTCACGGATGAACTGCATCTTGAACCGAGGGAAGTGTTGGAGTAGGAGCGTTGTCAGATATCGATCCTCTCCGAGGTGCAGGAGATTCTTCATGTGCAGGGTATCGACACGATTTTCCGAATAGTCATCAACCAGCTGGTTCTAGATGAGAAGTGGCTTGTGGATATCGGGTGTCCGCAGGCAATTAGAGTGTGAAGCAACCAGGTAAACAAGTGACCGAGCCGAAAAGACTTCCGAATGCATGATGGGAAATGAAGTACTCATAAACCTTTTGAGAAACAGTCAGCTACAGAAGACCAGTCCCACGAAGACAGGTACTGACCTGCATCATTGTGATCAACGACTGCCTCGCATGTCCCAATTCAGTCCCACCGCAAGCGCTCAGAAATTTCTTGTCGTGGATCATACTGGAGGAATTATAAATGTCTGAAACATCACTACGCCGAGATCAAGCGGTTAACAAACATGGGATCGACAGTCGTATCAGTACCCTCCATGAACAGATACTCATAGAACGAGAGATTGACACCGATGACATTTCTGATCTGGTGATACATTTCCAGCTCGAGTGGGTTCATCAGCGAGTTGAAATGCACCTGTATCAGCATCAGTAGACAACCCCGACCACATTTAACATCCAACAACGCACCTTGTTCAGGAAATGCATGAGTAGCAGCTGCGAGTCACGGGCACGAGCGCTCCGTGGGCTTGCCGACCCTAACGATGACGATGTAGGGCACGACATGGCCCGCGCATTCATACAGCCCGGAGTACACCTTGCCCATGTTATGCTGCTTCGCGCCCTCGCCAATCGACATGAAGCTGAGCGGCTCGGGCTCGAGATTTGGGTCCGCGCCGAGGATGTCAAGCACGACACGCGGCGTCAAACGGTCGTTGCCGGACCTGCCAATGTTTCCATCACAAATGACGACAATGAGCTTGCGCTTGTCACCGTACTCCATCTGTGCGAGCAAGTTGATCGTGCGTCGCAGAAAAACGTCGCCTCCGTGTATCATGGCACCTGGCAAATCACAAACTTGACATGGTCCTCCGGGGCCCGCGCCGAAGTTGACCGATACCAATGACTTGAAATCGATAAGGGAGACCATGATCGCTGACAGAGCGAGCAGCATGTAGTTGGCGAAAAGGCACTGAGACGATTGGTGGTTGGCGGCTGTCGACCCTGGCGACGAGGAAGAGATTACGCAGGCAGACTTTCTGGGCGGCGAGGACGTCCTTAGAACTCCTTCGGATAACTTGACTCGCATTAATCTTAAGGTCGAGGACAGAGATATGCATGAAGTTGACGTCAGTACCAGCTGGTGCTTAGGTGCCATCTGGGTTGCGCATGGTTGGAGGGATGATAAGATAAGTTGTAAGGCGGCGGGTGGAGCTCTTCTCCAGCACCTTGCTCATCTCGTCCACCTAGACCTCACCCGCGAGCGCCTCCTTCTCCATCAACTCGTACTTGTCTGAATCTTAGAAAGAAAACCTGCGTTGAAGGTCTAATACGCACAAGAACTCATCTACTATGGTATAGTGACTGAGTCGGGTACTTGATGCGAGTAGTCTGGTTGGCGCGGTGGCTACTCGTCCACGTTGTAGCCGTCGATGCAAGCCACGTCATTTTGGCGTGAACGCTGGCGATGTGCATTTCATATCACAAACGGCGGCATCTGCGATTTCAATCTGACGGTGCAAGCTACGTAAACATTCTTACTCACCGTTCACCTCACTATGCTTCGCAAGGAACCCAGTGCGCCTGTTTCTCGTCAGCCTCGCCATAGACACAAAAGATCAACTGTGCTACTTACCTCCAGCAAAGGCCATCCATATGTCCTCTCAAGCGCATCCAAAACATCCAAGATCAATGCCGACAACGTCTACGCTGGAGATTCAGCCGTACTTCATGGCTGCCGTGTTCAAATGGGCAGTATCTATCCCACGTATGAGATGTAGCTTTGACAACCCGATGACTGGTTTGGTACCAAGTCAAGGTGGAACAGTTGAATGTGAAGTTTGAACAGTATACTTACTAGTGAACGAAGTGTGCGGCACCAAGCGTAACCACGTGAAATCGGGTAGATCCGATCTTGAACGTTTGAACTCCAGCGGTCCAACAACTTTGCAATAACTGTCAATCCATCGTCAATCCTCTTCAAACCTTCTTAAATCCATTTTGAATGTTTTGTTATTACTCGTACTGAACTGATCTGGTACCAAACCAGTCAGTACATCTTTGAGAATCTCTTCCAATGCCGAAGGCTGAACGAAAATCCCTGTGCCGTTGCCGCTTATACTGCACAAAGTTCAACGACGCAACTGGAGCATACGAAGGACCTGGGAAATTAGTATCTAGAACCACGAAATCCCATCATGTCATCGACTCTCGTAGAACGACAACGTCATCTCATGGCTATGCCTCGAACAATTTTCGTGGCTTGGATCAAAGACGTGTAAATTCCATAGATGGACGAAAATCAAACTGCGCGCAGTTAGAACTCATCCTTCAAGAATTTGAATGGATGTCTAGCTGGTCAGTGACATCACAAACAGCACCTCTTACCTTCATCAATGATCCCGAATCGAATGGTGTCTATGAGGAGCCATCATTCGAAAATCTTCTGACCGCCAACACCGGAAAGTATGCGCTTGACTCAAATTCCCAAAGGAATACAACATTTCTGCAAGCAGAAAATAGCTATTGTAACATGGTTCATAGACTCCTGGATCTTGCGCCAAGCATTGGACGTACTGCGGCTCTCAACCTCGTAAAAGAAGAACTGGCTGAGATCAACCGGAGAAAAGGTCTCGAATGGGCACGAATACGGATAGAGCATGCGCGACTGGACAGTAATGAGGTCAATACAGGTCAGACATACCTCTCTAAATTTGTGGTCTCATATTACTAACTACGCTGCAGACCACCTATTTTTTGAAAGAGGACCGCGTGATTCAACAGCAAAGGCGGCCCTGATACTTTCGCTTGTTCTCCAAAATGTCTATTTTGTTCCACGAAGGGCTCTCCGCATTCAGTTGGCCGGGATACGGGATATCTTGCGGCACAACTCCCAAGCATTAGAAGTCCTACATTTGGTCCCCAAAGACCCTCGGACCTGCATTCCGTACTTCAATGTCGACCCAATCTTATCTAAATTTATATGCTGCCCAAAATGCCACTGTCTGTACCCGTTGAGTACTACTGGCGACATTACCCACTGTAGCTACAAACAAGAGCGAGAGAGTCCACCATGTGGAACCGCGCTATGGAAAATGCGACGCATCACAGGCAATACCACAACATCATCGCCTGTGAAACTGTATTTCCACCACGACCTCAGATCATGGCTCGGCAGGCTATTTTCAAGGCCGGGAATCGAGGATATGGTGGATAGCCGTCGTGTTGATAGCCCTTTGGGCTTTGTTGATGACATCTGGCAGTCAAGTATTTTCGTGAGCCTCAAGGATTCGTCCGGTCAGCCTTTTTATCCTGGCCCTGGGATAGAAGCACGCCTCATGTTTAGCATCTCAATGGACAGCTTCAACCCCTTCGGAAATAAAACAGCTAAACAGAAAGTGTCCTCAACCGGAATATGGCTTGTACTACTGAATCTTCCGCCGAGCATACGGCACCTTCCTGAGAATTTGTACTTGGCCGGTATCATTCCTGGACCAGAAAAACCGTCGCTCACTGAGATCAATCATTACCTCCAGCTAATTGTCGATGATTTCAAATGTCTTTGGAGCTCTGGGTTTCGTCTAACGAGGACGTTCAAGTACCGCCTCGGCCGTTCTCTGAAAGGAATGATTGTTCCGGTTGTATGCGATCTTCTCGGTGCCCACCAATTGATTGGTCATGCAGCAGCCCCTGGCGCTCATTACATGTGTCCTTTGTGTGACCTTGATCAAGACGATATCAATGTTTTAGATCGGAATGAATGGCCAGCAAAAAATATTGCTGATGTTAGAAAGTTTGCTTTCCTCTGGAAGGAGGCATCAAGCCAATCGGACAAGGAAAAATTGTTCGAAGCTTTTGGCTGGAGGTGGTCGCCTCTGTTCGATCTTCCTTATTTTGATCCAACTATCTTCACCGTGATTGACGCTATGCATGCCATAGATGTGGGACTGTTAATGTTCCACTGTCGCGAAGTGTTCCAAATTGATCTTAAACACCAAGGTGGCGACGGATACACTACCGGCCCAGTGGAATCAAATGAGGTGGTAACAGTCAAAGAGGATTTGGACAGAAAGAAATGCATCAAACTGCTTCGCAAAGATCCACCCGAATTACTGTTCAAGCTTCTTCGTTACGATCGTAGAGTACTGTACTACATATGTGTTTTCTATGATATAAAAGCACGCGGTCACAACACAATCGTAGGAACTCGGTGGATTTTGGCGACGAATATATTCAAATGGGTAAGATAAATACATTGGTATTACTTAGGCTGGTATAAACTGATTTTTATGCAGCGTAAAAATCTTGTGGATACAACTTTGTTGAATCCAGATGACGAACGCGACGAGGAGGAAAGTGATGCTGAGGAACTTGAGGATCCGGAAGATCATGTCCATGGGTCTGGCAATAAAAATTCCCAGAACAGTACTAGTAATGAAAGTGATGACAAAGATGAGTTGGAAGATAGTGAAGTTGACGAAGAAATTGCTGGCACGGCCAGCGAAAGTGACCCGAGCAGTGAAGGTGCCAGTGACGTCGACGAAGACGAGGATAGCGTCGCGCAGGACGAGTCGGATATAGAAGAAACTGATCTTGGTGATACCGCAGCTATTAGCGGTAGCACGTTGACCCCTTTCGTAGCACATAATCCTGGGAAGGTTAGGCGGATTCTCCGTAATCTTCTATCAAATCTTCCAAGCGATAGAAAGAAAGCCTACAGAGAGGCAAATAAGTCAATTTACTTGAATATTTGCTCGATACTGGCCTTAGAGTTAGACGTGGCATTGTCGAAATCAGAGTTACACAATGCTATACTTTTCAAGGTACGGCGGGCCGTTTCATTGATATATATTTATATAACCTAACCATATGCATGCCTGCACACTTTAGATTGAACGAGATCCCATGTCGCAGGAGTTGCTTCGGTCATTCACTACTATGGCGAGAGATAAGATTCAAGTAAGCGCCGTTCTAGGAAAGGACGTCATGGCTTGCATTTGGCGACACATGGCCGCATGCCAGCTTCCATCGTGGATCACACCAGCACCACGAAATTGGGGCACGTCTGAGCACGGCAAGCTCAGTGCTGATAATTGGAGGATAATCTGCACTATCCACATGCCCGTTACTCTGATTTGGCTATGGAAAGAGGAAACTTCCCGAAAGAAAAGCTTACTAGAAAATTTCATGCATCTTGTTACTTCAGCACGCCTTGCAAATGTACGTACCTGTACTGCGGCACAGATTCAGGATTACAACAAGCACATGACCGAATATCTTCAAGGTCTACGGGAGTTGTTTCCTGATATCCCCCTTCGTCCAAATCATCATGCCGCTCTCCACATTGGGGATATAATGACACGCTTTGGGCCTGCACACTCACATGGGGCACATTTTTTTGAGAGACATATAGGATTTTTCCATCGCATTAATACCAATCATATGCTTGGACAACTAGATGGAAGCATTTTTATGGCTTCATCTCGATACTCGAATGTTATGGCCCTCCTTCGTGATGATCCTGAGACCCAAAGAGCTGCGCGTGATATAATTGAGACTATGGATTCCATGGAAAGGGAAGATCTGCGTGGGTTCAGACTCGCAAAGGCATTGGACCCAGATAATACCCATCACATGGCCAACATGAAGCCGTCGCAACCAGTGGCTCTGGAAGGCAACGTCTTCCAGCTCCTCAAAGACTTGGAAGATGACCCGAATTTACACGACCGAGAAGTGGTCTTTGTGCCTCAAATTTCCTTGGGGGGTGTCTGTTACGGTGTTTTTGACTCGAAACATTACCGAGACAGCGCTATCATTTTTGGAAATGTAAACAAGATGGGTGTGATCCAAAAGATTTTCAAGTACCACGAGGGATGGTATCTACTCGTCCATCAGCACCGTAACTTCACCCGCGCAAACTTCGTAGACCCATACCTTCCTTACGGATTTGCGGCAGGGTTTCTTTGCAATGCAGAAGCGGACATCGTGCACCTCGTCAGGCTTTCCGATATCATATCGCACTGCGCAATTACACCAATTCCGGAGGGCGAGTGTATACACATCATGCCAGTAGACCGGGTAAGTGTGAGATTGTTTGTAAATATTTTACAGCTCATTTAATTTAAACCAGCTCATGTTGACCTACGGACAGTAAGAACCAGCTGATGTATCTACATTCGTGCAAATATTATGTCAACGTTTATCGACTGCGCTTTGTTCCCTTTCAGCTGACCGAAGGCTCCCCTAATTACTGATTGGCGAACCTGTCCGATGGCAGACCGTAAGAAATCTTATAAATTGCATCACAACATGTAAATCTAGCAAGCAAAGACCCCGGACGATGGCCATGGACTGAGGCATGAATAATAAATTCCGCCCGCCGCAGTGTGCACAACTATTTATACAGTCGAAAAGTCTCGAGATACAGTCTGAGTCCTGCAACTTAAGATCGTATATACGTCACGGTCATGGTATGCGGCTAACATTATCGAAGTTGTTAGAATTTGACTGATTTTGAGGTATCTAGCCAGCTATTCGATTCAATTCAAGGACTGGACTGTTACTTCCAGCTCCAGTCTCATTCCGAACGGTAGATATCATTCGACCATGATCACGAAATGCTTCCATTAATATATATTCAAGGAATGTAACGCAGCCGGATATATGTATCCATCAGCTCCCTCGGGCCGATCACTGCAGGTTCTGAAAGCAACTTGGTTTTCTAACCGCCCCAATCGTCCGCCTATCATAGATTTTGATATTTTTGACAATCCAAACAGTGTCCATATCACGTCGACCACCATCATCATCGATGAGGGGAAGCATCGATACCTAATCTATGGCTACTTCGACAGCGCCAACCCTATCAATTACAATCTTTTTCAGATCTGTCCCAACCATCCATGGAAGGGAGAGATAATCATCTTCTCTTTGGGGAGGCGTATCCGCTTGCTTTCACGACCTTCCGGTGACAACGCTACAATAGGAAGAGTAATCAAGTCGTGCGTTCCATGGCAATCTGCATCTGATTAGTAACCTAATCTGACAATGCAAACAGTTACCTTGAGGAATTTTCAGTCGCTCGAGCGTTGGACAGGGCTCCGCCGAGTCAGATAATTGTGAGTGTAGTATATTTATAGTTTGTAGTAATATACTGTTACCAGCTTATCTTATTTGACCACTTCGAAGATCCCAAATCATTGAATACGACGAATTCGATGGCACAGATCAAGCGCAGATAGTATAGCGAGGACTCAATACTCAATACTCAACTCAGCGCTTGCTTGGCGATCAGCAGCGACGTATACGTAGTTATACTTAGTTTATCGACATATTAGCATACCCATGCTCCGCACGTCGGTAGTTGCCCTTGTGGACCTTCATCTACCCGCCGAATATCGCTAATTATAATTTGACTTCCATGTCGTCTGTCCTCACCTGGGAGGGTTTCGTCTCTCTGTCCGGATTGGCGCCGGTGAACTGCTGGTATACAGGTTTCGCAGTGTATTTGAGTTTGCGAAAGACGTCCTACGGATACACTTCGTGGTGAGGTGAGCGGAGACGACCAGCAGCGCGGAAATCAACGAACCGCTCTGAACATGATGAAGGGCCACATACCGTAACCATCCACGTATCTCAATGGGACGACGCGTCAGCATGCGCGGAGCGCATCGTGTATTCCTCTACCTTCCTCCTTTCCGTGTGTTCGGGCCCTCCCGCGAATCTGCGGCACGACGTCCACGAGTTCTCGCTCTCGTCCGCATGCCGCAGGTGCCGCTATATGTCGTCGTGCGCCTCTTCAGCGCGGCGCGGCCAAGATGTTCCAGCGCGCCGTGGGATAAGCCACCCAGTTTGCAACGTGGGATCGTGCTCTAGGGATCCCAGAAGAACGTAGGGGAAGATCCATTGGTTGGGTGTAGCATTGGAGGTCCCGCGTTCTGGCAGGTTCGTCGTGCTTTGCCCAGCGCCGCATGACGTCAAGCTGTAGCGCGCACGGGGATATATCCGCAGCTGCCTCGCCGAACAGTGCATCCGGTTCACCACCGAGAGCGTGTGTCTTCGAGCGTTTCGTGGTGGATTCGGGATGGTGTATTGTAATTGGGCAAGGCTTTAAGTGCGACGCGGGCGTGCAGCGCGTGCGGGACCGCCAGTGCAGCCGCGAGGCGGATGTGGATGGGTACGATGATCAAGATGGAAGCTTGAAGCGGCGACAGGGCGCAGCCGGCGGGCGGGGCGGGGCGGCCGCACGTCGTAGAGAGCGGGGCCTGCGGCGTAGGGGCGTCCGCGACGCGAAGCTTTGAAGCTTTGAAAGGCGACGTCATGGAGCCATAGACACAATTAAACTTATAGATCTTGCCTAGATCTAATCAAACAAATATTTGAATACCCGATGATCATCCGGATCCGGCGAGTTCGGACCTGTCGCGCTCACGTTTGGAGCTGTGACAAATCATCTCGCTGTAACTGCAGCGCCATGATCACACCAAGATCACACTGGGTTCAACATGATGGTTTGGTACCAAACCAATCACCATATAGCTAATTGGTACCAAACCAGTTAACTGGAAAGCAGCCTATACTCTACAAATACACAATACGACTAGTCATGACTGTCGTTACAAACTGGCATTGAACCCAACAAGGCCTCTATCAGTCCTCTTCCTCCGACTGTACGTAGACTTTGCAATATAGTTCGGAATCCAAGAGTTGGTACCCCATGAATCGAGAATCAGGTTGCTGTTGCCGGGATGAAGGATAGGCTCCGAATCGTATAAGAGCCAGGACTGCGTGCAATTCATCCACACCGCATATGAGATGTTCAGCCAGATATTCACCACGCCGAGTGAATTACGGTGAAAATGGAGGTCTCCTGGAGCGGAATCAGAGATAGTGAAGAATTGGAGATCCGTCGCCCATTGGGAAACGGTCCACCTTGTCGACGTCGATTTGACTTTGTCATGCTGAAATCGCAGGATGGAGGTCCTGAGCAAAATGTCCCCCGCTGACTCCATGAGAAAAGTGTCCGGTAATCTGTGGACTAAGTAACGTAACGTTGGCATTGGGCAGGAAGTCAAGGCAGAAACCAATCACCTCCGTTGCTGGTCTGGGTAACAGGCCTATCTCCATTGAATAAACCAGGGAGGGATTTCCACGTCTGGGAGTTCCTCAACGAAGGGAAAGTTGCCGGCAGGGGTGCGGATATACTCCCAACGTCATGTCCTGATAAAGGAGTCATGGTCGCAATTGGCGGCGCAGATATGGTTCCTGTACGGCCCTCTCGATCGCCAGGGATTTCCTGCCGAAACATAGCCCAATGGTTGGATGGAGCCTGCCAGTGCTTAGCATGGAGCAAACCACATTATATGTTGCTTACCCTGGATGGAGGAGCCGATGGCTCTTCTGTTTGTGAACGCAGCGTCTCCGTTGCCCTTGATCCACTGGCAATAGTCGAAGGAGGTTCTGATTCGCGTGAACGAAATGCGGTCGTTGACCTCGATCTATTGGCAGACAATGGAGCTTCTTGTACATGTGTTCGTGAATGATTTCCGGCTGTAGTTGATGGAGGAACTGTAGTCAAAGGAGGTTCTGATTCGCGTGAACGAAATGCGGTCGTTGACCTCGATCCACTGGCAGTCGATGGAGCTTCTGGTGTTCGTGAATGATATTCGGCCGTAGATGATGGAGGAACTGTTTGTGACTGAGAATGAAGCGGCACGGAAGATTGTTCCGGCCGACTCAACACAGCAGCAAGGCTCCTGGACTCTCGTTCGATGTCAAGTTGGACTGCAATACTAGGATCTGGCAGCACACTCTCCTGTGACGTGCGCCTGACGCCTGATGCATCTATGCTCGCAATACTTGCATCATCTAAGAGCTCGTCGTGCTCGTCTTCGTCATGCTCGCTGCCTGCTGATGTGGATCGAGCAGTATCGCCAAGTTGCCGGGACGAAATGCCCCATTGGGATTGATCTTCATCTGTTGAATCCGGCAGAATGAAGGCAACCGATCGACGTTCGGATGTCCCGGAATTTAGCTGGTCAATAGACGCCTCCGTATGAAACTAATTACTTTGGTGAGTTTACAATCATTTCAGCGATAATGAGACTCACAGATGCTCCAGGCACCATGTTA
Organism: Hypholoma sublateritium FD-334 SS-4; assembly: GCA_000827495.1. NCBI lineage: Eukaryota > Fungi > Basidiomycota > Agaricomycetes > Agaricales > Strophariaceae > Hypholoma > Hypholoma sublateritium. Next base: position 29,460 of record KN817703.1, on the reverse strand, counting down.
GTCATTCCGGTCGATGAAGCAGTCCAATTGTTAGCATGTGGGAGTGCCGAGGCCTGCGTGTCGGGAGCTGCCATATGGCCCTGTTCTCATAAGTCAATGGCTGAATCACACTAGTGTCGAGGTTACGACTAACAGAAGCAATGGGTGTAGGGAATGTCTGTGACAGATTTGCTACTGGAGAGCGAAGAGACAAACGTAGATCTCTTTCCTGGCGTTGCGGAGAAATCTGCTGTGGTTCGCGACCCACTCCAGAATTTCCTGTACCGCCCTGATGCATGGTAAGTCGCGACTATATCGATGATCAGGAGACTCACGGAAGCATCAGACACAAGGGCGTCCTTCGAGTGACTTGTTGAGGATTGAAGAAGCAAAGACGGTTCACTTTCTTGACGGCGTGGAGAAATCTGCTGAGCACTTCGACGCGCCCCAGGCACTTCCATAGGGTCCTAAGCTACAGTGAGTTGCATGTATATACCATTGATGAAACATTTTACTTCGAAAAGCTGACTTGTGCTATAAGACGGCTGGCTTTCATGTCTGGGCGTAGAATCGCGGTACACACTGGGCCGATCCTAATCCTAGGTGAGTGGGCAGCTATCGTAATCAACGAAGCCATTTAATTTACAGAAGTGGTAGATATCTGCGATTGCAAATACGTTCTTGATGCAGATTCCAGCTCACTTTCATGGCGGTGTGGCGAAATTTGCTGCGAATCACGGCGCTCTCCCGGTGCTTCCGTGTGGCCCTAATCTTTTTCGTGAGTCTACAACTTATTCATCGAAATTTGACTGACGGAAACAATAGATGCAGGGCTCGTCTCTGTATGACTCGCCCCGAGGGACCCATGGCCAGCAGACTCGCCGTATACAATACCTATGTCTCTGCCTTTGCCTTTGTCGCGACGGCCTTCAACCTGCCGAATGACTTCACCGCTATTCACATCTGGAAATGCGGTTCCGGTCGAGCCCATAGTTCCATCCTTTGGGTGCGTGTCTCTTATGACCCAGGAGGGTGGCGATTCCTCATCGAGCTACCTCAAAATGATGTACCGCTGCTCTTGCCGTATGACAGACAACTATACTCACCTCCTCTACCTGTGTCGTCTTTAAGAGTAATTTCTTTGAATTAGTACTGCTGGTGTGTGATGTCGGTCCTGCCCTCGAAAGAGAGTGACGAGAAGGTGTCGAATAGGCCCCAACTACTTCGTCTCGACTGGGTCCAGCCTACGAAAAAAATCAATCTGTGCATGTATATCTTTGTTAGTCGGACTTACCACAAGATTATCTTGGTCAGGCGTCGTAAACCTGATAGCCTTCCTTCCAAGCAACGTTGCTCCTTCGCCGTGGCTGAACCTCGGGTAGATACCAGGCGTTGAATGTTCGCGTGGGTTGAATGCTGTCGGTTCTGGTTGACTTTCGCCCACTGCATCAACTCTTCTCCGTAATGACGAGCGGGGAGCCTGTTGCAAATCATCCGGCTCTGGTATGCTATGATTCGCAACACATTAATGGTCGAATTCCTACATTTGATTTGATCTCACTTTTGGTTTGTAGTCCGAAGGAGGCTACGAAGTAATTCTTGCTCGCGTCGTGCTTTCAGGCCTAAGGGTCTGGGTGTGTCCCATATCGTTTGAGCCATCTCTGACCGCAGGTCGAGTGTAAGAAGCTGTTCTCAAATCAGTATACTGTGGGGTGCGACTCAATATGTCGGCGTACAAACTCGGGGGAGTCCGTTGTGAACGGTGGATCATCATGCCCTTCAACTTGACGCATTGGTAATCGCGATGGTGGATGTGAAGAAAGAAAGATAAAGCGTTTTGTTCCCTTTCATTCGCAATTAGCGGGGGCCGAATTTGCACGCGGAATCCAAGTCCCAATCAATTGCAAATCGGTCATGTGTATTATTCTATCACATTCTGTCGGAGACAATTACATGTGAAGATATTGTTTCATTTCCTCCCTGATTTTCTCCCCCCCGGGTTGGGTGCTAGACGCGCACGTTTGATGTTTTGTTGCTTCAGACCGGCGGCTAATACATATCTTGGTGCCCATTTTTCATCAATCTTGAGAGCATTGGTCGGATGCAATGGATGCAATATGAATGGTTCCTCAATAATAGATGTCTGGTTATAGCGAGACGAGATGTCTCTCCATGCCCATGAGTCGCGGTCGTTAAAGGTGGGCTGTGCCTCGAGAAAGAATACGGATGGGGCATGTGGGGTACTGGTATTTTTGTGGATGTGTACGTGACCTGGAACTGCCCGCACGTCCAAGTACAGATCCTGAAAGTTGAGTGGAGAGTCTGAAGACGACATTGTCCAAAACATCGTTCCTCGGAAGTCTGCATTTTTGACCTCTGATGTTCCCCACGACACGTGAAGGACTTGCCACCAGCATTAATTTTGGTACTTCGGAAGACATGATCTACATACTTTCATTAACCAGCGAGCCTTCGACCTCCACTGGGACATCGCTACCGCCAGCTGGTCCGGGTCTCTCGTACCGGTCTTGAACAAAGTCGTTGATGCTATGCTCCTCCACATAACTGAGGCCCCCGTCGCTATCGTTATCACTATGGTGTATCGGCATGTCTTCATGATATGATTTTGATTGCGAACTATTTTAGTCGTGAACGATAGCAATTTTTTGGTAAGTGAACTCCATACCTTAGATATTGATGGGCTGAATATGAACCATCGGCATAGTTTGGTGCTTCGACGATAGACGGGCTGCGCACGGCCGATCTTTCTTCGTGACGTGATACATCAGAGAAAGACGTACGATCTTCTTGCTCCCGAATTGCGCAGCTCTGGGCATGATCTGGAGTAGAAGTACTGATTTTTTCTGTACTGTAAAGTCGAAGTCATTAAGAACCTCGACAGTGGATAACATAAATAAGGTACCTTTGAAAGTCCACAATTCTTCTCAATCTTCCCAAAACAGAGACAAGGGGAAAGTTTTGGTCCAGCGCAGATATTATCCCTTCAATCTCGCTCGACGTTTGAGATTGCAGTATCATATCAGACACCACGTCAAGTCTTGCCTTCGGTAGTGGCCTGATAGCTATTGCTTGTATGATAGAAATAATCTCCTCTTTTTTGCCCTTGATCTCAAAGTCTGGCGCCCCATTGCGACCAGGAGGCTGCGGAGAGTAGAGCGTTGGAGATACCGGATGAAGTGGAAGAAGCCTTTGAGGAAGGCGTGGAGATCTAGAAGATGTCGGAGAAATTGGCGACTCGCGATCGCGTTTGAAGTCGGTTGTGTTTGAAAGATGGCCCGGGAATTTCGGCGTTGGCCCTAAGACTGGATATGATATTCGCTGGTGCTCGAGGGTCGGCACTACTGGAAAGGCCGTACGTTCGCGCTCAGGAGTTTGACCATCTAAATCTGCCGCCGCGTGCGATCTTGACGTGTTTGTCAAAAAAGAAAGGTGGCCAGGAACTCGCTGCGTTGGCGTCGTTGCTGGAAACGTTTCGCCCTGGTGCTCAGGAGTCTTAGTACTCGGGCTAGCCTGCGATCTCCAGGTAAAAAGCGGGCTCCGCAGGATCTCTCTGAAATCCCTACGATGGGATTCGTTTGCGAGACTGAGGGCGGCAGAATTTTCAGCATGGATTCGAAGCTCTTGCATTTTGACGAGCAAATCGTCGTGCAGTAGCTACATAATTTCAGCACCAATATTAGTGTACCCGCACATTGATTTGACTCATCAATGCACGTACGTCGTCGGGAAATTCGCCGGCCACGCCTGGCAGCCTGAAGTTTTCATCTTCAATGCCCTCGAGCTTTATGGGTATCATAGATGTCTGACGATCAAGTTCAATCAACTTCAATGGTACGATAGATCCGGCTAACCCGGGATGGAATGCATTTTCGCTGAGTGTCTTATCATGTGACAGAGATAACATATGCATTGATCATGATAGAGAAGAATATACAGGTCCGACCGATGTACATGTACTACATGTGTCATGTACAACCTATTTTTTGCTTCGACTTAGAACAACCGCCAAGATCGCCAATATGACTAGCGCCAGCGAGAGGACAGCCAAGTATCCTAAGAGCTTCAAGTAGCGCCTGCGGAGTCTCTAATTATAATGTACGTGATTAGAAACTATGCGGTTGATGTTATCACAATTTACCTGAATCGCGTTCAGCCCCACGACCTCCAAGAGCTGTCCTTCCGGATCAGGATCGATGGTTCCCGAGGGCTGTCTTCCCTCGACTCCAGCACTTTCTGCGAGTTGTCCAACCTCGGCTTCGATGTTTTCTTCGGGTCGTTCCTCGACTCCAACATTTTCCGCGAGTGGCTCCTCGTCTTCGGCGATTTCTCGGAGGATTTCCACGTTTTCGGAGGACTCCTCCCCTTCTATGGGCTGATAAATGTCCTGATCGTCCAATACAATGTTCTACAGGCTTAGTTTGGGTGGAAAACCCGACCTCGAAATCCGTACACACCTCGGGTATGATGTAGGTCATGTTACTGAGAGCGCCACCTTGTCTGGGCCTTATGAGTAAAATATGCGCCTTTCCTTCGACTATTGCAGCATGCTTTTTGACGCGGACATAGATTCAGTAGACAGAGATGGCAGCATAAAAGAATACATACAAAGACCCGGACTGGAATAATGGATTAGATATATCTGTCGATGAATTGTCAAGAGCACGTACGGGTAGAATTCAGAGGATAAGGGCGGCGGTTAGTTGGAGCAACAACCAAGCTCAACGATCTTTGCTTTCCGAGTGGATTGAAGGATGGTATTAACTCTAAGGCCGCAGACGCTGTGTGGCAAAGTGCAAGGGAGTTGTAATCATAAAAAATTGCGGACACAAAAGGGGGGTACGGATCGTGGGCGAGAATATGTTCCAATCGCCTTGTTGCAGCGCGCGTCTTCAAAGAATAAATTTCGGCCGCGCCGTAGCCTGTTATGCCAACTATATATTGTTTACTCGGGGAGATCTGCGCGAAAACACTATCGTTGCATGAGTATTGCTATATAAAGACAAGTGCATGGCGAACTCACAGCGCTTTGCCTGCGTGAATAGGTATAGACCACAAAAATAAACGATTATTCGTTGATACCGCCCTGCTGGCTGATCAGAAACGGGCCAACTATCTCAACTGAACTTTCTCTTACACGATCCCCAGAGGATAGGCAACGACCAGTATACCTGGTCCAATGTACCAGAGAGCCACGGGCTTATGACTTTCGCGGAATTCGAGGGGAACGGCGGTATATACCGATAGGTATTCGTAGGTCACTAAACCAACCGCATTCAAGTCAGTACAATAATCATAAGTATCCTTTGTTGATTCAAGATAAACTTACATTCGAACGGGTTGGAGTAGGTGAAGATTTTCTCGCCAATCATTCCAGAAACTTCTCTCCCGCTGTCATCCAACGCTGCGCGGCTCCAGTCGACAAGAGCAGGACCGTGAGTCACGGTAAGGTCTATGACGTTATATGCTGGTACGACCAATTGCTAATAAAGTTCAGGTAAAAATGCATTGATACATTGAGAAGAAACAAAATGTCGTACCTCTGTGGTAACTCCCTCCAGCGAAATGAGATAAGCCAGACTGTTGGACAGCCCGATGAGAAACATATGGCGCCGCGGGTGCCATATTATCGCGGTCACTGAAGCTCCTTCTCGACCGCCAGATTCAAACGCGTGGACGAGGCGCATATTGTCCCCAACCTTCTTGAATAGCTACAAAATTGAATCAAGATCATTCACAATGGCGAATATCAAAAATTTACATTCAAGTTGTAGTTCTCCCCACTGACAGCGACAAATACGCCGTCGGGCGAGTACTTCATGTCAGTTATATCAGTGTCTAAGCCAGACGGACCAAACGTGTTGTAGATGAGATCAACCATATTTGCGCACACTCAATCTGCGCAAAGTTCTGCGCATATATATAGTCAATTATTTACAAGCACCGAACATGAACTAGTTCGCAATGTCCACGTTTTCGTGCTCTCGCCTGGAGAACTCCGCCATTGCGCATGCCACAGTTCAATTATCCGGTAGCCTGTTCCGAACAAAACTACGGCTAGGATTAGTAATTTTATGGCCGAGTGATGGCGATGAACTTGCCTCAATACTTCTGGGTCATGTGCAAACTCGTAGCGCTCCATCGAAGGATAAACAGCGAACTCCAGGTCTCTTTGGCTGGTTATCCACTCTTCGGAATAAGCTGAGATGGTGCATCCTGGCACGAACGATGATGAAGTGCTATAGCGAACTGATGTTGAGCTGTCTTGACGCTGACGTGGATATGCCCCTCTGCGCCGGAGAGAAATTCTCCTCACAATACAGTAAATGAGATCCAAAATGTGTACAAACGGGCGCACTGCTTTGTTACGCCACTTGAGATGCAATATGTAATATCGAGGTGCTCGAGTGCGCGCCGGGGGGTTATTGTCAAGTTCGCCGTAATCTGATTCGTCGTCAGACATCCCATCAATTCCGAGGTCGGTTATAACCTCTTTGTGCTTCCTAGTTCCTGGGTGAAGATCGCAAGCTTCGAGCCTTTGGTAGAATAGCTGATCGCGAAGAGTAAATACATTACAGTGACGTTCAAATATAGAACACGTACATTAGCCTTACGAGTGCGACGTCGGTAAGCTTGACTGTGGACGTCACGCATATCGTTCGAAAGCAACGTATAGACATATTCAGCCTTGATGGTCTTGATGCGAGCTAAAGCCATTTTTTCAGCCTCGATCAACGCGAGCCTTCTTTGTGTCCCCGACAAAGATATATGATCCACAAAACTTCTGGCAAACACACGCGCGGCGGACCGGTTCCATTCACTTCTCGGGGGACCGTCAAGATACACTCGGAAACGATCCGCAGTGCATGATTCGACGCTGGGCTCTAGCTGTTTTCGAGCTTTGAAGCGCCTTGCTTCATCTTCGGAGACGCGAGTTTGAATTATGTTTGGGGCAAGGCGCTTGAAATGAGCGCGTATCGCTTCCTACATAATTTAGTGGGATTCGTACAGTAAGTCCAAGATCTAGACTCACATGTTTTATGTTCAACTCTGCGGGACGCCTAACCGGAAGCCCTGATCTGCGCCTTGCCCTACTTGCAGCGCCCGGGACTGGATTCCTAGCTTGAGTGTTCCGGATAGCTCGATTGATATTATTTACCATCTCGCTGGCAATGTTTTCTAGGCTTCTAGTAACCGACGACAGTATGCGCTCTCCGAATTCTGCTAAATCTTCTCTCGTAATATATGGGCTCTGAAGATGACAGTCAATCAAATCTGAGTCGCGAGTTATACATAGACGTACTCCACTGAATTCTGGTGCTCTAGTATCTTGGGCAGCATCAGCATGCCCTGTGGCAATATTGCCGACCCTCGCGATCGAGGTCTGTTTTCTAACGATGTCAGAATCATACAATACAGAGACATTTAGTGATCACCTCGGGTCCTGCTTGTTGTGTCGGTGGAGGAAGCATAGAAACGTCTCGCGAGTTGTGATCTTCAGACGGCGGGCCCCTCTCAATTTGTCCGCTGTCTAGTCCAATTGTTATGGCTTGCTGAAACCATCGGTTGGTCAATGAGGGGCGACCAGCATCCTGTGGCTCTATTCTATCGCGAAGGGCGTCGAACCAATCTGGACTTCGAGGTGACTGTGGTGCAGCATGTGTGTCAGCACTAGTACTAGCATCCATGGTTGAGTGTCAAAGTGCGACTGCAGACCTTTCTCGCCGCTTTCAGACGTTTCTTGCACTTGCGTTTGAGCGCGCGCAGCGTACCAAGTCGAGCCAGTGTGGATCGCGGACCAAATTTTCAACTGTGGCCGAGCCATTCGTCCGATTCAAGTTGACTGCGTGTTCTTCCCAGCACCTCGTTTCCAATATCCATGCTTGGATGTGGTCTGCCTTTAGATTCGTGTGGAAGTGCAGATGCCCGATGCTTGCCCCACGTATGGTCAAATGACAAACGTCAAAGTCGGCGTTGGAGGTAGATGACGTCCAGATAATGGAGAGGCCACCGGTTTGGGTCATCTTCATCACATAACTTGCAACGAGGGGCATGATAGACCAAAGAAAGAAAGCGACACGCGAGATATACGACCTGAGATAATAGCTGAACCGCGAAGGAAACAAAGGAAAGGCGGACTATCTTCCTCGAGGTGGGACCGGGGCTTGAAAAAGGGCCAAAACATTGATGTGCAATATATCAAGTGATACCGCCTCCTGCAAGTCTCCCGGTCGAGGAAACATTTTCAGCCTCGCGGTAGGCACAGAAGCATCGCCCTGCGTTGGGTTGCGGCGCAGTGTCTATTCGCCTCATGCTTTGGAGACCGCCTACGCTTTCGGGGTCTTCTAGATCTGTGCTGAGATATCTGACTAAGTACCAGTAGTAAGTAGGCTGCACTTCACATGTACATCGCCCCACCGTTACGCATCGCTCTCAGCAATGGGCACCATTGACGTCAACTCTAAATCCTTTTCCGTTTCTAAGATAGTGTCGCGGGCGGCTATCAACGATAAAAGCACTATGATCGCCCTCAAACTCTCGCCAGATGGAAACTACTTCGCTGTCGGTTTTCGTTCGGGACTCCTCGAGGTGAGAATAATTTAGCTTTTTGTTCTGTGCGTTCTATCACTGACCGTTCATGAGGTTCACGATACATTCAATTATCGTATCTATCGGCAAATCTCTTTAGGAGATACAATAGTTACAACTCTCGCGTGGCATCCAACGTTCCCAAGAACGCTAGTGGCGGGAACGAAGAACGGAAACCTGCACTTATTCAAATTTGGAGGCGACGCGGTATGTTGAAGTTCTATCATGATAAAGTGGCTAACAAACTTGCACTTGCATGCAGGAAAATGACTTCTACGAGAGGATAAAGTTTATGGGGTACATTACCGACGTCGTATGGAGTCCCAACGCCAAACAATTAGCCGTTATTTATTCCATGTCCGTTGCCCTCATCTTCGACCCGGTTTCAAGTAAGCATTCGACTTAATTATAAATGGTAGTGCCTCAATAGCTAAATATGACTATCTTCCGGTCAGCTAACAGGACTGTGTGTCGCCTTAATATGGCCAACTATATGGTCGTCAACAGTGCCTCTGCCTTGTTTTGCTTACCGCTCGAACTACACTATCTCGATGAGCATGTACTGCTCATCGTATTGTTAGCGGAGGTGATGTAAATATTTTCAATCACGTACTTCCGTTCATTATCTGAATATTATATATACATAGTGCTTTGAACACGGCACCTCCGCACGAGCCGTTGTGGTCCATAGACTCAATAGGTACTGCGTACTTGTACGTCTAATTATTGACTCAGCGCAAAGCGTTAAGCTAATATATAAGATTTAGTGGTCACATTGCTATATCTCCCGACAGGCTCCAGCTTGTCAGCACAAATCTGGCCGAATGTGTCGACCGCTACAGTATATCGAAAACAGCCTGGGTCAACTCCCACCCCATTATTTCAAACGAAATTCGAGGAACGCAAGCCAGTCGCCTATATGGTTTGGCATATCTGGACTGCAAGACTGTGGTAGCTGGCTATAACGGCAGTCATTTGGCGATAATTCACGACACTCGCCGGGATGGAGACAACCGTTATGTTTTCAGCACTTTTCGACTCGCTGCCATGGAGAGGCGTGAGTGACCTAATCAACGCGCAGTGCTATAATATTTATCTGATCTGTCAATGTGCTATAAGTTACCCATGTTGTGGTGCGTAACGGAAAGCCTGCTTCCTCGTACGCACCTAACCAATATCCACAGGTCACTGGTGTAATTCGAAACAAGCCGGTCATCCTCGCCATCAATGGCGAAGGCGGCGCATCCCAAATATATGTAATTTCTGCGGAATATTCAGACCCTGCGGGCTCGCCACCTACCAGGATGCTGCCCCCCCCCGGAAACAAGGTGCGTCTTTCTGTTCTTGTCACCGTGCTGCCAGTGATGGCCTGATTGATCGTATCTTCAACATGTAGTCTGTCTTTCTCCTGGCGGTCGTATTTCTCGTTTTCGCTTTAGGAATACAATTTGGGATGGTATTGATGCGGTACTTCAACGGATATCCTGCAATGCTACCCGCGTTTGGGATATACGGCCGGGGATAGGTATTACATACAGAGTTCATGCATGTGTTGTAGATAGAAGTTTCGAAATGTCAGAGAGTTTCGGTAGAGAGTTTCGGTAACAATTTCGAGGGACACAGCGGATCCGGACTCGGACCTACGCATCTACGATTGACTCCGCTTTCATTCGCGGACAGAAAAATTGCTTTCTGAGCTCTTCGAGCCAGCTCAACTTTGGCTCAACTCAAGTATGCATTAGGACATTTGGTGGAGCGTGTCAATGCGACTATTTAAACGTGTAGTAAGGCTTCACATCTCTCCCAAAACATGACCCCCCCCATCGTCGCAGCCACCTTTTTCAAACCAACTGCCTCTCGGCGTATTCCACTGGAGCTTTCTCTGTCTCCGGATGGAGGATACATGGCCATTGCCCTCAGAAACCATGTCGTGGAGGTTCGTGCTAGTTGTTGCTAATAATATCTGTGTTTTGGCTCACAGAACGTCACGGTATACATTCAGATATTCAAGCTCGGAGCCACAGGAATTTGGAGCTCTTTTGCTGTGTACCGCGAAAGGTTATCGATTCGACGAAACACTATCCAATATGACTCGGTTTGCGCTATATCGTGGCATCCCACCCAGCCCCTTCAGTTCATTGTCGTGTACACTAGAGGGACCGTATTTGGTGTTTCCTTTACTGAGAATGGGGTGAGCTTTCCTACGCTAGTTCTGTACTTCGTATCCTTCCTAATTGGGTTCTGCTAAGGAAATGTGGACGGAGCAAGTTCTTGACCTCGCTCGCTCTCTCAATAAGTCCACCACTCTGTTCTTGAAAGATCTTTGTTTCAACGACCAGGCAACGGAAATGACCGCTGCCATTGGCGACAAGATTCTGACCTATTCCAACCCTTGGAGTAAGTGTTGATTATATTTGGGTGCGCTCCTTGACTAACGCGTTAATAGAAGATCATGTTGAAAGAATTGAGGTATACGGGCTCGGAAGGGGCTCTTGGCACCCCCATATGTTGGACGGATTTCCGCAAGTGATATTCAGTTCGTACATTGAAGAGCATGAGCTACTGCTTGTGTATCCTTTGGAGCTTCTGTAAGCGAAATCCCTACGGTTGTCTCAACGAGACTCTCATGTTATTTCTCAGTGCCGTCTCAACGTCGTTCTCCCCTCCAAAGGTTCTGTGGGAGATCAAGATAGCGCAGGCCCGAACACTGTAAGTTTCTTGTTCATCAAAAGAGGTATACCCGTATGCTTAGACTTCCGACTCGTAAAGCGTGCCCGGAGGAACGCTGTCTCCCGACAAGAAGAAATATCTCGGCGTAACCGCCTACCAAGAGGTAGAGATCTACGATCTCCAAACTCGACAATATATTGCCAAGGTCACCCATTCGACCGGTCCATTTCGGTCGATAGTGATGGTCGTCTACATTGACCGCGACTCAATCGCACTAGTGCACAGTCAGCCGCAAGGGGACGAGCATCACATCGACGTAATCCTTCGCTTGGAAGTAGGACGTGCCAATACGTCGTTCACCATACAGGTAGGTCGGACGGAACTTGGCACTCCGAGGGCGCTGAGAGGTAAGCGATGCCGTGGTGCGTTCAGCGGTTGGTTCTGACGTAATACATTCTTCAACTAGAATTACACCCTGTCGTTGTGCATCTTTTATCCTCTACTGTCAGCTGTGTTAAGGACTGACGATGTTCCAGCGCGGCGGATTGATATATGGAAGAGGACATCTCGTTTTCGTCAAGGATTTGATCGGGAAAGTCGCGGTGATCTGCCCTGAGGTGAGGACTGCCGACATGCTGTAGCATGGGTGAACATTGACGCATATATATACTTCCAGGTTCTGGGGGTTGATTCTGGAAATTTGCGCATCTCAGAGCCCGTCGATCACGCAGGGGGTGCCACTCGCAGTACGGCCTCACTGGCTGCCTCCGAACCCGATTCGGGGCCCGGGGCATCCGAATTGGGCAGCTCGTCCGCAGGTGAAGATCTTGAAGACGCCCAAGAGCAGCGCGACGTAATCATTGACGATGGAAACAATGGCCGTGGACCAGGCCCAGATGTTGCGAGAGATTCCGACGGTCACGTCAACGCGCAGGCCACAGCACCCATCGACGCTTGTGTTCAAGATGCAGGTCTTGACATTGCGGTGGAATTCTCCGCGCCCACCGTACCGCAACAGTCGGGGGCCATAGTACCTGCCCCGCGCGATCCACTTGTCATGGCATTTGCTTTCTTCCTACATTTCCTCGTTGCCTGTATAACTCTCATTTGTTACATTGCAGTCGCCACGGCCCTGTTCTCTCGTTTCGAGCGCTAAATACCTGCTACACATACTTGTCCAATGTCCAATTGAGAATGTCCAGTGATCGAGTCTGTATATCGGGGGAACAGTGACTACTTCAAGTTAATTTTGTCTACGGAAAATTGATATTGGATCCAATTGAATTTCATGGTCATACTTGGATCGGACCGATCGGTTTAGAATCCGTAGCTGCTTTGTCTCTGTTCTGGGCGCGAGTCCCAGTAGTAGTCTCACTGGCAGTTATGCCTCCGAACTCGAAGCACAATGCGGCACGGTGCACAGCTTTAGCACAGCTCCGACACAGCTATAGACGCGCGTCGGCCCGCTGCGCGTCTATAAATGCAAACAGACGCCCACCGGCCTTTCCCGAGCGACGGCAGGAGGTAAGATATGTGAGACTTGTCAGACTGGCCCGCGCCGACGGGAAAAGTTTTTTCTTCTATTCTTAGCCGTAGGCGGGGCGGCACGTATGGTCACCGCCTTATGTCGGTGAGCTCTGTCGCAAGTGACCAGTGAAGCACGTCACGAGAATGGCCCTTGTTGACGCATTGACCTCGAGTAAACACATAGGTTCTCGAGGGGTTAACTGGCACTACCATGCCGTCAACCCCGTTTGATGCTATACCCGCGTAACCACCAACAGCCGCTCAAGCATTGGAACCGATTTATCTAGATCATGTCTTTGAATAAACGAACGCTCATTTTCGTCTAGATCATGTCCTTCGAGGTCAAACCTCACATTTTGCTGAAAGGCCATCCGGAGACAAAGGCTGGATAGTATATATACATAGGTGCGTCTATGACTTATCTCCGCCACTTGTACCACATATCCATCCCTTATGTCTTCCAACTACAGCACACCTGTAGATCGCGATGCCCAAGCGGACATCAGGGTAGACGAGGTCAACGGACATATACGAATGAACGCAGCGGAGGTCAACTTGAACGACCAGAATGAACAAGTGAACGCTCCGCAAGACATTCTACAAGCGACAGAGCGACTGGAAAATCTGGTCGACGAATGGGAATCAAATGAAGTAAAGTTGAGAAAGTACATGGTGTCGCTAGAGGTACTAAGGTCTGGTCTTTCATGTTTGCGCCATCGGGACTGACCGATCTTTAGAAGCGCAACTTTAAGATTCAGCTACAAATGGACAAGCTTCACGCAACCCTCCAAAGTCAAAAAAAGGATTTTGAGAGAGTATCTGTAGCCCATAGACTCAGGTAAACGTGGACCGTCTTATTCACACCCTCTGGCCCACCTGCAAGATTCAATCATTTGAACTACATGCAACCCTTCGAGCTTCAAATTTCATTAGTTATATGTACAGTTGACGACTATATGTATGTATGTATAGATGGACGCATGCGCAGGTGACCCCTATTAGCGCCTACGGACCATATAAGCCGCTGTAATTTGCAGTTAATTCAGAGTCGAGTCCTCAAGTTACTTATTAGGCCTAAGATCTAGATTCGTAACTAAGATTCACGACGGCCTGATTTTCACGATCAGTACTGGTGTGATTTCTTGAGGAGTCATCTGGGAATCGGAAAAACCTGTCATACGGGCCGCGCAGGCGGACTCACTGCCAATGGCAAGCTATGGCAAGGCGCTTACTCGCGGCAGGGCTTCGGCAATCATGTGATGTTGGCGGAGTTTTAAATCAAGATACACAGAAACCGTTCGTGGTCTGACAACACATTCCTCTCCACCAGATATTGACTCGGTACGAAACCGGCCAATTCATCTAGGACCTTTGGATATTATCCAACAGATATCATAAATGTATGTACCAGTATATTGCAAAAGGCAGTGATAAACATGACTGATTGTATTCGAAGGCTTGACCGCAGCTTCGGACGCGTCCAAATTCTGAGTGGGCGCGTTTATTACTCTCCTAATTCCAGTCGCGTCGTGCAAGAACCTGCAGTAGATAGGTTCGGAGAAAACCCATTTGTTCCTCCGATTAAAGAAGCAAAGCCTCGCAAGTCCGCTCCAAGTAATGCCAATCACGTCGTACATGAACCTGCAACGATTGTGGTCCCTCCGATCCCAAATTCCACCTCCAAAAAGCGCAATGCTATGGATCTCGATATCTCAAACTACATGAATCCTCGGTGGTGGAGTCGTGCATGGGGCTGGATATCGTTTTTTCCCCATAATCCTGATTATCGACAACCCCCTTTTGATGCATTGCTGCTGAATTTCCGTCGATCTCTCCGCCTTCACGACGATTCTGGATACTGCATGCCTGATATCATTTCTGACAGTTGGTTGATGCTGGATAGGGATCTCACCACAATCACTTCACTTATCCAAGTTTACTTCGACATACCGGTAATAAGGCCAATGAATCCTCGTGCATTCGGGTTCCATAATCGTTTTCGACATCCATGGATGGTAGCAAAGGTGATCACTAAATCCAGGGATTGGTTTTCAGTATGGGTGGCACTTCTCTCATTTCTGATTGCAAGAGCCGAAGACAAGCAGCGCGAGGTACAACATTTTCCTAATTTGGCGAAGAAAAGCTGGTACGATTTTTTGCTGGAGAAAGGGGTGGAAAGGACGTGGTTGGATTCGCTTGCGTCATCCGTTGCATGCAGCTTTCACCCGGATATCACGCGAACTGGCGTCTTTCTTCACCTTCCTGCCAAGGATATCTTCCAGCCTTCTGTCGAGTGGTTTTGTCAGCATAGCGTGCCTGTTTGGTATCCCTGGGGAAAAGAACAAGCACAAGATCGACGGTTCTCAATGCTCGCTCCTCTCACACACCAATTGCAATTAGGTACCACGACACTCTTACCAAACCCCTCACCTCCGCGTGAATCAGTGGCTTCGGATGCCATTTCTCCGGCCCCAAGTATAGAGCGTGAAAAATGTCCCCCTTCTTGGAAAGAGTTCTTTGCATCTCGCGAAGCCTTGAACAAACGTCTGGAGATAACAGAAACAGCATCAGACAAACAGAAGCGGCTGTCTAGAGAGAAGAAGCCCCCCACGCAAAGTGCCAAAGTGTTTCGTTGGGTCAAAGACCACACTTCGGAACGATATATTCGCGAGCAGGTATCCAAAAAGTGGCGCCAGGACACTTTAGGCGATTATTCGTCAAATCAGATTCGATATGACTCGTTCTCGAATGAATATGACTGTTCGTCTCAATTTGGATCAGACGATGAATCGGATGGCGAGGAACCTGGTGCTGATGACGAGGTTTACGTGGATTATGAGGAAGCCAATGATACACACATAGGTCCCTCTATGCTTCCGGTAAGATCCAACATGGATATCACCCGGATCGAACATGAGCAAGAGTGGCTCCCTTTCCCATCAACACCACAAAGTTTAGACGTACAGGAGGCAGACGCTATCCTTGAAGAAGAGCTTTTGGAGACAGCGAATATTTACTTTGGCTATACCGCACCCCTTCCCATTCCTTTACTGCCTCCGATAACGGACCTCAGTCGTCAGAAAGCATTTTTGCGCTTTTTCGGTTTCTCATGGGCCCAATCTCGTGTCTCCCTTTTTTGCCGCCCACAAATTCTTGCCCTAGCCAACTTTGTGTCTCGTGTATCTAGCAATGGGGTTATCTCAAACGATGATTGGGATTTCAGCCGCGAGAACAGATCTTGTACAGCCTACACTGAACGTTTTAGATGCATCCAAGAAGTCTCAGGACCAAACGGCCCTTTGTTTATGCTCAATTTTGGTGAAAGTGCAACAGTCAAGTGGACCTTAACCCTCACCACTGCCGCTGATGCGCTTCTCGTCTGCCGCCTGCATCCTAAACTGCACGAAAAAGACCTAGCCCTATATCTGCTGCGCAGGGGCATACCCTTCTACACTCTTCAAGAAGCGAACACTCTTCACGCCTTACAACATGTTGAACGAAGGTTTTCCAAACACCCAAATCGCCCTGTTAATTACCAGTTTACGATTCGCGATTACGCTGCGTACATGGAGCAATGTGAGGTACTTTTGGGGCAACCACGGTCTCGTGCTGCTTTACTTAGGGGTGGCTACCTTTGGAGAGCTTCTGTTACAACTGTCAGTTTTGATAATGTTCTGAATGGCCCATCAGGTCGGGCTTCCAACCAAGACGAGATGATTGTTGTCACGCTCCCAAATGGAACGCAGCTTGTTGACGATGCGCTGTTAGAGTCGGAGACGCTATTACTTCTAGGGATGTATAATTGCTCAACAGGTATGTATTTATTTTTATTGATTTATAAGCCATACTAATCCGATGTAGAGCATGCCAATCAAACGGCATTAAAATCATGGTGTCCTTTGCCATCCGCATTTTCGAGTTCCGGCCTAGATTTTGGTCGATGGACATCATATAATGAATCTCTCTACGCAATAGCATCTTCGGATGTGAAAGGCCCTAATCCCACCCTTCGTCGACAACCTTGTACTTCTGGACATTGGAGAAACATATGCCGTGGTACGAGAGAGATGTCTCGCGCCAGAGTCAGGATAGAACAGGTTGCATTGTCCCTGATTCGAGATTTTCGTGCTATTTCATGATGTAATGGGCACCTTGTTGCAATGGATCTTTTTGTCATATATTAATATTAACGTACGAACCATCAATTGCTCAATGTCATGAATTTTGTGCACCTTCAGAACGTGAATGAGGGATAAGCTCTTACATTAAGCTGACAAAAGAAATGCTCGTGCAAGCCTGCATGGTGAGATCAAGGTTGACAAAAAGGGTGTGTATTGCTATATTAGTTATATGTAACTGACATGTGTTATCGTAACCAATACCTAGATTTGCAGGGCAGGGAGTCGGCGCCGGTCAGTAATTTGTCGGCACCATATGCATCTTGCACTGATCATAACGTTTCCGTAATTTGAATCTGTCTTCGATAACTACCATGTGCTGTACATGTGCGCGGCCTCTGCTTTCGAAGACAGTACGTCACGGCATAAGGACTTTCGTAGTTTAACTCGTTCATACTATATGATTCAGTACAGCAGAATATTAGAATATATATATAGATACAAATGATGAATTCTTTTTGAAAAACTAGCACAAGTTTTAGCATTGTCGATATCGAATCAGATCGAGCACATGTACAGGGATTTCTTGGGGATTTCTTGGGGATTTCCGCTCCATCATTAATCAATCGACTGGCTATCATATATCACGTGGCTATGTTCGATTCCCACACATCAATGCATGTACATACCAGCAGGGCGTCCGCGTCAATACTTGAACACCTCCCCAATGACCTGGTACCAAAGCAGTCATTGGGATGTCCCCACTCCCCTGTGGTAGCGACAGGCTCAAGCCTTTCAGCATCAGCTTCAGGATCAATGACAGAATGTGCCTGCGGTGGGTCACAAAGTTGATCATTTATCTGTGTCAAGCTAATGAGAAATAGCCGCGTGGCTCCTGTATCTATCCGCGACCCCGTCTTCACGCGCTGCAATAGTATCATCCGCACCGCGCTCCAACGGATGAACTGCGTCAAGCCTTGATGGAGGTCGAACGAGCAGGATAACGTACAGCCCCGCCCCCTTCGATCCGTGGACGACGCTCTCGCATCTGGGCCAGAGAAAACACGAACAAGCAACGATGGACGACAGATAGGTTTTCTGGAGGTCAGTCAGCCCCGCGAAGGATCCCGCGGACTGAATCAGCAAGGTGCGTACCGGATAATCGATTTTATGCCGAAAACTTGAGCTGAAGCGAAGCAGCTCACCGCTCCAGCAGACATTACGATCTACGACACGCCACACACCTTTGTGACTTTCACCAATTTGCCACTGTATGACCGGCTGTTGGCCGTCGAGGATGCTACACATGTGCGATGGGCATTGCGGCGCTGCACTTCGTGTGGGCGGACGGGGTTGAGGTGGTGCAAGGGATCTGAGTAGACGGTCTCGAGTTGAGAACGTCTGAGGATGATAGGGTTCAGGTGCGTTGTAGTTGTCTATGTCCGTGAGGATGGTGTGGAGGGCTGATTGTATGTGTGTTAGATGGCCCGCACAATAATGTCGGTCGACCATGGTGCGGCGCGAATGGAGAATACATACTTTTTTTTTTTACTAATCAAACGATATAGTATATCGCAACCACCCCATTACCACCGGTATCGCTGTCCCTGCTACAATGACGTCCACCGCGTCGGCACCCGCTGTCGGCACCATCCATATCGAGGGCAAGTCAGGCCGTGGTCCGAGATATTCCATCCTCGATAAGTCACCTTCAGACCAACCAGATCTCCGGGAAGTCCCACCGGCAGAGCTCAGATTGGTAGTTCCATTGTCCTTTGAGACTATGCTTCGCTCTTTCATCAACCACGCCTCTTCGGAACTTCGCAAAATTAAGCAAAGACAAGAAGATTTTGTGCTTGCCCACGCACGGACAGACGGGAATCGAGCTTCGTCGAGCTTCCCTTTGTCGCACCCTCCTCTAGCGGAACATCCAGAGCCAGCCCCTCGTCAAGACGTCGTTACGGTCTTATTCGGTATCCTGGAGACCTGGGCACACAATTCTTCAAATCCTCGCAACCAACCTCCAGCGCAACCTCCGTCGTTTGGTACATCATTCCAGAACCTCGCGCCTCCTCTTCAAGTCTCCGCCCAATTCGCGATCTCCGGGCAGGACGTGTTGCTCGCCCGATTATTCCTCCGGGTGCTGTCAACCGTCGTCTCTTATTCCGTTGCCGTGCGCACGACGATCGCCGGCCATGCACATTTTAGGGCTATCCCGACCCTCCTGTCTCTAATCTCACTTGGAATACCACTGGAGCTCAATTGCAAGGCGCTGTATTCGATACTCTTTGCTCGTTCTGCGAATCGGGTGCTGGCGTTCCGGGAGTCGAAATATGCGAAGCTGTCTGGACACCGATGGAGCGGCTGGAAGTCATTAATGTCCGTCTGGGTGCTGCAGGTGGATCTGGTGTGATACTCGGGGCGACAAACGGCGTGGAAATGGAACTGGAGGAATCTGCGCATAGAGTCTATCCCTCGACGATACCCTTCTTGAAACTCCTTAGCACTCATACACACCCCGAAGCAGATCTAATTGCAGGAACTTTCCCCGGGACGGGAGACTACCATTCCCGAGACGCTCGGTCAACCATATTGACTGCCCGGACTCGCTCCTTTCACGAGCTTTGTAATCGACACTGTCTTCCCGAACATCTCCAAACGCGATTACTCTCGTGCTTCGACCGATGGCAGATTGACGACCTATGTCTGATGTTCATCGAACGAAGCCCAGCCAGCTTCGATCTGGAGTCGTCGTTGGCCACCGCAACTGATGAGGCGCGGCTCAGTTTGGAGGACATCATCCCACTGCTTGTCCACCCAGGTCACGATATCATGAAACGGCTGCTGACGAGTACCTCCCTGCAAGCATCAATCTTGGAATACGTTGTAAACGGGCTCGAGGGATTTGAAAAGGGCTTTGCTGCCGAGGATCTATTTTTCCGTATCACCATCACTCGCGTCCTGAGCATCGTCTAACGCGTTTCGGAAACCCGATATCTTTTTGGACATCTTCATCCCCCTCCTCTCCAACTTCAACAGTGCGCTATTTGTGGGGCAGGTTTACTCCCGATCCTATTTCAACCGATTCGACCAGCCGTTGTCGTTAGGCCCGTTGCATATTCCGGCGTTGGCTACATATATGGCATATCTTACATATTCAGAGGTTGCTCTGCTCGCCGTCAAGATCATTGCCAAGCTTCCACTGTCAATACCACCATCGACGTTGGTCACCCTCATGCAAGCAAGCCCCGAGTCGGAACGGATCCTCGGCGGGTTCGTGAAGATCATGAGCACGGATGTCACGGAAAACGTAGCACAAATCGAGGAATACGCCGCGCGAACGACGGGGGCTGGCGCCCCGGTGATTGATTCATCCTCAGAATCTCTGGAACAGGCCATGCGGCTCGCAGCGCTCGATCTCCTCATCCAAGACACCGAGACAAACCGACCTTTCCCCAATATCGCCCACTTCCTCCTCTTCGGCGACAATGGCAACGAACAGACGATCCAGGACCCCCACGCGCTGGGCGCACAGCGGACGACCATACATGTCCTCTTCGATCTCGTTAACGCCGGCGTACCGCGACTAAGGGGAAAAAACAGGGAAAGAGGGGCCGATTATGCCCTGCCGCTGTTCATTGCTCTTCCGGAGCTGGCAGAACGGTGCTATCGCCTCATCTACCAGCTTTGTGTTCATCGTCAGACGTCGGAGTTTACGTGCCGATATCTACGCACCCGCGAGGACTTTTTCGCGCGCCAACTGGCACGGGTCCCCTCCCATGCGCCGGAGATTTTGCAAGACCCATACATCCAGGTCTTATATGGGGACGGAACGCGCATAACCACAACGGTCACATCGCTGAGCTCATTCCTGCGTCTACGTTCATATATCTTCGATCTAGTGGCCCTCGAACTACATGTCCTCACCATTAAAGGGCATTTCAAGGCCGTTACGGAGCTGCTGGAAATCCTTTTCGGCACRGATACGGAGCTCGAGGAGGAGCACAATTTCTCTGCGTTCCACGAACTGGGRCAGTCGCYCATACGGATTATCGACTTCCTRCAGTCGCTGATGTTCGACTGGGCGGACAGCCTTTCCGTGGARCCTGTCGACATGCAGTATCTGAACCAGATCAACCTCCAATCGTGTATCCGCARAGACGCCTCGGGATGTGAAGTTGTCGATCGCAGTGCRTTGGTGTACCTGTTATCCACTGGGAAGGCCGCCCTTCATGCTCAAGGCACCGTCGCCACACAGGCGCAGAACGAGCAGCTCAATACTGAGATCATCTATGTCCTGGGAAGCTGCGCCGTAGAGAACCATCGGCGCCAGGTCTCCCATGCGCGAGTGACGAGCTTCGAGTCCTGGAGGCGGGTCCTGGATCTGGCGCTGACGAAATGCTTCGATCGCCTGCCACACAATCGGCGCGAGAACATGCTCTTCGACTTGCTCCACGTTCTTCCTGCGACGATGCGCTCGGGGRATATCGAGGAGACTACATCGGTCCTTCTTTCAGAAACRATTCTTTCGTCGATCACCAAGCTCCGGGAAGACAGGCAACATCAAGTCATCTTGCAGTCGCTGGGCGRCGATTCRGAGTCGGGGTCTCTCCCGGCCGAGAGACTGCACACTATCCTGCGCAACATCTTGGAGATCATTCTGGACAACAGCCATGTGGAGCTCGTCCGCGGCAATTTGTATGCCACGCTCATCAACTTCTTCCACCTCATCAGGTCGCCGCACGATGTCGACCCCTCCGCCGAGACTGACTCGAGTGGCTTCGGCGCTTCCCTGGGCTTGTCCAGCCTCCGCGACAGCACGTACATGCGCCGAAGCTCGTCGCTCGCGCCCTCCGTGTCCAGCGATCGCGCGTCGACTGCGTCTTCTCTTGAAATCAGCTGTCTGGCCGTCATGAAGCCAGCCATGGAGCGCCTGATTTCGACTGTCTCCAGAGACGCGATCGATGGCACGGAGGTGTGGAAGACGGTCGCATTCATGCTGCTCGATGCCACCGTCCAGCTGTCGAGCCTCGAGAAGCAACACGTTGTGCTCGCTGCCCTCAATCGACATGGCATACTGTCGAACTTCGTGCATAGTATCAAAGACTCGGACTCGTGTTTGCAGGGTGTGCTCAAACCCGATCTAGGTAAGGCGGTCCTTTTTCTTTTGTAGCTTGAAAACACACTAATGGATTGTGTCAAGATGACCTGACCTCCCTTTATGTGTACGAGGCCAAGATGTCGCTATTCACTCGGATGACGCAGAGCCATGCAGGCGCTGAACGCCATTCTGGAGGCTCAGCTGCTGCCCATTCTGGTGCAGTGCGACAACCTCGACACGCGGCCCGAGGCAGACCAGCCGTTCATCGGTAGGCGGCTCGTTTTGCGCGCAGCGTTCTCATCACCGACGCTGTAGCAGCCTATGCTGTTAGTTTAAGCCTTCAAACAATGGAACTTGCCCAACTATRTTCAAATATCCACAGCAGCAACTGCCCAAGGGCCTGGGCAGTTGCCCTGCAGCYATTTCCGGGCCAGAAAAAATGTATGTGCCTGCCTGGCATTGCATCACCTTGGGAAACTGCTGCATGATGCATTTTAGCAAGCAGCTGAGTTTGAAAAACAGCAGGAAAAAGGTGGCAAGGCCGGCTTGAGGGCCTGAAAAATTCCCACGGTCCCTCAAAAATGCGAAATTGCCCAAAACATG
>KN817702.1:3020-52323 GCA_000827495.1 Hypholoma sublateritium FD-334 SS-4 | reverse complement strand
TCCTCCTTCAAAGCGAAGACGGTGACTTGTACAAAGTTACCATCGAACATGAAGAGGAGGAGGTTAAGTCGCTGAAAATTAGGTATTTTGATACTGTACCTGTGGCATCCAGCCTATGCATCCTAAAATCTGGTTTCCTTTTTGTGGCGAGCGAATTTGGCAACCAGTAAGCACAGGCGCTTATTCTTTGCTTTCTGTCACCTAACCGTTATGTAACAGTTATCTATACCAATTCCAAAAGTTGGGTGATGATGATAACGAACCTGAATTCAGCTCGACATCATATCCTTCATTTTGTATGAGCGATCCTAGCATCCCTCTCCCTCAAGCATTTTTCCGACCATGGCCACTGGAGAATTTGGTCGTAGCCGACGAACTAGAATCTCTCGACCCTATCATCGACTCGAAAGTTCTCAACTTGCTCCCCGATTCCGATACCCCTCAAATATTTGCAGTCTGTGGCCGTGGCGCACGTAACACATTCAGAACGCTACGACATGGTCTGGAAGTCGAGAAATCTGCCAGCTCTGACCTCCCTGGTATCCCCAACGCTGTTTGGACAACGAAGCGGAATGAAGATGGTATGTTCTTGTTCGTCTTTCAAAATACTGACGTCTGCCAGACCCATTTGATTCATACATCATTCTCTCATTCGTCAACGGTACTCTCGTCCTCTCTATCGGAGAAACCAACCAGGAAGTGCAAGATACTGGCTTTCTTTCAGCTGCCCCGACGCTCGCAGTTCAACAAATCGGCGCGGACGCACTGCTTCAAGTACATCCCCAGGGTATCAGACGTGTCCTCGCCGACCGCCGTGTGAACGAATGGAGGGTGCCTCAGGGTAAGACCATTGTCTGCGCGACCACCAACAAGCGCCAGGTCGTAGTACCCCTGAGCTCCGCAGAGCTGGTCTACTTCGAGTTAGACCTGGATGGTCAACTGAACGAATACCAGGATAGGAAGGCAATGGAGAGCACAGTGCTTGCTCTGAGCATTGCTGAGGTACCCGAGCATACTTGGTTTGCACGACATCTCCTATTTCTGCTCGTTTAATAACATTTCTTTACAGGCTGTTGGTTGGCAGGATCAAACTGTCCGAATTATTTCATTGGACCCCGAGAGCACACTCGACACCATCAGTTTACAAGCTCTCACAGCACCTCCGTCRTCAATATGCATCGCCGACATGCTTGACGCCAGTATTAACAAGGCTCAGCCGACCATGATCGTCAACATTGGTCTCCAGAATGGTGTTCTCCTGCGGACGGTGCTGGACCCTATCAATGGACAGCTAACGGACACGAGGACTCGGTGCGTTCTATTCGCAACATTCACGCCGCTCATAGCTGAGACAAGAGGACTTTCAGATTCCTGGGAACACGCCCTGTGAAGCTTGTTCGCGTTCAAATTCACCGCAACCCGGCCATTTTCGCTCTCTCCTCCCGATCATGGCTCAACTACACCCACCAAAACCTTATGCACTTCACCCCCCTGATCTACGATAATCTCGACTATGTTTGGAGTTTCTCTGCTGAATTGAGCCCCGAGGGCCTCATTGGTATCGCAGGAAGCGTTCTTCRGTCAGTAATCATTGCTTTCAAGCTTTCCGTAGCGTCTGATAATCACCTCTGTTCGGAATTACCCTACAGTATATTCCAGGTGCCAAAATTGGGCATGAAATTAAAGCAAGACTCAATGCCCCTTTCCTATACACCCCGCAAGTTCATCGCACATCCTACTAATAGAGAGGATGTTGAGATGCACTGCCAGCTTCAATCGTGTCTCGCTACGACTCTTGACAATCGAAGTGATAAGCAGACATTGGAGATCAACCGCCGCGACCAAAGCCGGGCCTATGTTTATTATCTACGCGATTACCCGACCAGCAATAGCTGGGGCCCCTTCAACCCCGGGGGGCGGGGGGCGTTAATGTCGAACATCTAATTAATTTAATTGCTCTGAATATACGTGAATTCCCAGGAAGCTGGGCAGATACAAGGCCGCCGTCCTGCTTAGGTCCCCCGCGATTTACTTCTACTCCGCCTGCTGAAGGAGGCCTTTTCAACGACTGGGCAGGAGTAGGAGGTGGTCCCTTACCACCATGATACCTGTACTCAGCTGATGCTCAGCTACCTCCAGGGAGCTGGCGACGATACGTATGTTTCAAGGATCATCGATAAGTCTGATACGTTTACTGGAAACTAAAATACTTTGGGTTGATGTTTGCCTTCTCTTATCCAGCTCATCGCAGAGAACCGCAGTATGTCCAAGACTCTATCAGAGTCCGGTGCGCAGAAGTCGATGAACACATCCGAGGCCTAGAAATCCACAGCRCAAAGCTCCCCACCGCGTCCTCACGCAATCCCCATCTCGCCTCTCGCGTCGTGCGGGCGTGCGACCACTTCGACAACCAATTAGACCCGGATGAAGAAACCTCGCTGTCGCAATCTCGCAGCCGGAGTCTCAGTCTGTTCCGCGCCGACATGGCCAAGGTCGCATCGTAGTCGCAGTCGCAGCCCGGGCGCTGGGACGGACAAGAATATCGAGGCGCTCGCGGCGCGGCGGCCGCAGTAGCAGCTCGCGAAGCCCACGTCGAATCGCTTTGGGGAGGTTTTGCGGACGCGGCGGGTATCGGGCGGTGCACGAGAAGGGATGGGCGCTCAGGGTGTGGATGGTGCTAGTGGCGGCAAACGGCTGGAAAAGGCGCTCGGAGACGCCCTGGCTGCTGGAGGGTCCGCTATGGGGAGTATGCTGTATCCGGAACGAGCTCGGCTACGTAACGCATACTGTCTCCAGCTGCCTGGGCGGCAGCGGCGGGAGGCGGCGAGCGGCGCAGTGCGAGCCTCGGTGTGGGCGAGAATGGCAGGAGCTGGGGGGAGCAGACGGAAAGGGGCGGGGGCAACGGGATGATCGTCGATCTTGGACGCAGACGGCGGGTCGTGAGCGAGGTGGGGGGACAGACCACGGCGGAAAGAGAGAGCGCGCAGCGGGTGGCGTCGTCGTCGTCGCCAGCTAGCAAAAAGGTCTCCGTGGAGGTGGCGAGTGTCAAGAAATTGGCGTTCGCGGAGCAGACAGCGGACGTGTTGACCGCCCCGAAGGGGTACGCGAGCGATACACCTGCTGCGCAGCCCGGCGTAAGCGGTGGGGTGGCGAAGAAGAATACCCATACCTCAGAAGAACCGACCGCCGCCCGAGCTCCTGGTCRTGTCGACGAAGTGTCTCGTCCTGTGCGGTCAGCTAGCGGCTAAGCGCCGTGTTTGTGCGCTGGCTTGGGAACGTCAATGGGAAGCAGCCTTGGGCGGAACCGTTGGAGATGCTGCACTTCGAGGAGCTGAACGTGGGCTTGGGGGAGACCTGCACGGTGTGGTAGGCGCGGTGAGCGGACGTCGACATCGTGATGGGGACTGCAGGAGTGCAATGGGAGGACGGTATCCCTCGGGCGGGCGAAGTTACTGTCTGAAGTGCGGGCGGAGAGTAAATAGGTATGCGTTGATGTACGTTTGGCTTCATTACCACATGTGGTTGAGTTGTATGGGCTGATCAGAACTGATTCTCCATCCATCATGACCAGTGGTAAGTAACTGAATGTACACAGTTTGCAAGGCTGACATTTTCCATTGACAGAACCTACTAGATATACTATATACCTCCACAAAAAAACACTCTCTAGAAATCAAGCGAAGCGTCAAAAAGCGGATTCCGATATCCAACTTGCAATGGGAATGGTGAAAGACGATGTTAGGAAGTACGGCGAGGAGAGCGGCTCRTATATTTGGCRCGTCCTCATCGTGTAAGTCAACTTATCCATCTCCGCTCTACTCTCGTTATTAAACCCAAGGATTTCACGACAAGTCAAGCTCCTCACGTATCGACAGCACCTCAAAACGGCGATTCCGAAGTGCCACAGCCCCGAGGTCGTCATTACACGGTGTATGGGCTTTCCCCAGTCAACAAGGTCGACTCCGAGGCTTACCGCAAGTGCTGGGTTCTACACGTGAAAGTCGACGAAGCCGATGTGGTCACTAATACCGACTTCGAGAAAAGCTCAAGGAACGGTCGCCGTTATGATTATGCTGATTCTCAAATGCGCCTTCTATCTGTAAGTGTTGTTCTTCAACTCCAGGCTTTCACATCGCCGACACCGATTTATTAGGGCCCGCACTCTATTTAGATTGGAAAGACGTTGTCGTTGTATCATACTATCTTGTTGTATTTCGGAACTCATGTAAAACATTTCGCCTTTTCTACTGCAACTTCCGGGTTACTGTATACTTGTACGCCATGCTGTAGGTTGGCTGTAGGACAGTATTTTCCGTAAGTAATAAAAGTTCCCATATATGGAAATTGATGACCACTGCGGAGATGATGCCCACGACCGCGTCGATATCGTGCATGGGAAGAGGCACGGAAATCTTATCGCACCATGATACAGATCTACCAGAATTTTATAGAAATATCTGGACCATTTCTAGGACGTCGTAATCAGTCAGCCCTCCTATGCTGAGCTCAGTCTATCTAATCTTTGACAGACTGATAAGATCGGTGTCTTAAAATATCACGATATACCAAGGGTGGAGGATGCACGACAAGTAAATGGAAGTACTAGTGGACCTTTGAATAACCAGATCAGATTATAAAAGAGTGTTGTTAATAACTCATAGCTAGTAAGACTTCTTGTGTGCAGCTCTTCCCATCAAACTAGCTGGAATATTGACATTAAGTAGTCAGTATTGATCAGAGAATGAAAAGAGAGCCGAATCTCTGATAAATGTATAGAATTCCTATTGTAGCAAAGATGATCATGTCAAATTGTCAAAGAGGGTCAACAATAGAGCATAATCAATAAGAATTGCATTATACAGGTAGATCTAAATAACCACATGTTTTGCAAAAACGGTAGTATACAGGATGGTGACTAATCATAAACACTATCTGCAAAAATCAGGGGACCTTCGGTTCCCTGATGTCTCTCGCCCTGACCATTGCCTAACCAGCACAAGACCAGCACCTTCCTTGTCCATCGCAGTACTTCATCTCGATTCTCATACGATTAGCTTCAATTTCTAACGACGATCAACGTCTGTGCACTTCAAAGTTCTGACCTGGCCTTCGGCGCCTCCCATATCAAGCGGCCAGAGCGTTGGATATCAAACCTTGCATATCCTGAAGTCGATGAGCTATGGAGCAGCCTCCACCTGCCACGGACCATGTCCTACGACCTCATCATGTCGCCTTGCTTACAATCATAATGATGGCTTTCAAGGATTTGGAGATCAAAAAGTTTCCAACACCTTTTGCGCTACATTTGCACCGCTTCCTGATGAATGAGGTGGCCGAGGTGCGTTTCGGTATTCGTGGAAGTGCGATATGAGAGTCATCTATGAGAAGGTTGCAACGCGAAAATCTTATGATGAAATCATGTCTGAAATCTGTTCTGGACCTAGCGCCGACGCAGCACAGTGCTCAGAATTCCAGATAGCCATCAAGAGTATTGTGAGTTCCAGAACTCGACAATACAGGTAATACAACTCTCACACTATTCCATCAGCACACGGACCTCGACAACGTTGATAAGATGGCAAATTTCTTTGCGAGTCAGTGGCATGGATATCAATGCTCGGTTAGTGCTAACTGCGAAAGAAAGACCTGACTTGCCTTTTCGTGGTCAAGAACGAGGTTCGTCGCAGTGTTTTTTGAAGGCTTTCGCAGCTCCCAAACACTTACATTTTATTGGCTCAAGGCTCAGCTTCGGTTGGTGGGTCGAAATGCCCTCTAAACAAATATGCTCATGAACACAGCGAATTTATAGCTGCCACGTTCTCTTTTGGGGTATTTCTGCCGCAGGTGTTTTATTACATTCACCAAACTTTCCTTCATTGGCATGAATAAGCTCTGCGAAAACTATGCAGCTTGGTGTGCAGGCGATGACTCTGCAGGCTATGAAATGATCATGAAAGATGAATTAACCAGTAACAGCCTTCCTATCAGTGCATGGATTGCAGGCTGCTAATTGACATTTTGAGATGATCTTCTTCTCTTCAAATCGCAAGCTGACCGGAAAAACTGGGCCCAACCAGAGTTTTACGAAAAGTACGGTCCCGAGCTCTGCTGGTTGTTGTGACCTTTTTGTTGAAGTCTGTCCAGATGGGAAAAGGGACAACTCGTCGGAGACGAAAATGTCGCCGTTGACAATCTTCGGCGTTTCTTCGAACAACATATCCATGGGGGCAACAATTCGTTGGTACATCATATATCATTGCCAAAGCATGCGTTAACACCGTTCTAGGGGATTTCGGCCACATGCTCTGCTCAATTTAGTTCGTATGCACTATATTCAAGGCGAATATGTTGCCGCAAAAAAAGTGGAGTGATTTTTCATTAATTCCTTTGACCTTATTTGACACTTCATTGTTTAAGCTTTTACAAGAAGCCATCATCTCTGCACGAACATGTGGCGACAAATTGACGTTGCACCATTGCACAAGGTAATTCGCGAAGTGGCGAAATATAAATTATCTTCTAAAATATTGTCAGTCTCTTACATCGTCTGCCCACCGAAAATCCTGGGCAGAAACCAATTCTCCACGAAGCGCAACCTGATATTCATCCCCTTGAGATTCTTTTCGACGTCAGCAAACTTTTGGACGAAGAAAATGTGACTATCCCTTATTTCTATCGCTTATATTCTCATGTATATCGTACAGGATCAACCACTTAGCGCTGCATTTATCAAGATTTTCCAAGCCGTGGGTTTGTTTGACCATTGGTTAGATGTCCGATTTTCTTTGCCTTCGGAGAACCAGCAATGGTCACCTCACGCGGTGCAATCGATAGTCTGGAAAGAGGCAGGTGAGTTCCATTACGCTCTTAAGGGTACTTTCCAGCTTATAGCCATCACAGGATGCGACAAACTGTCTGAATTGGAAGAAGATATCGTACTGGCATTCATGGAACCAGGCACCGACAATAATACTAGGATGACCATCGCCCTCAACAAGGCTTACAAGGTAGGGCTTATCGTATCTCATCCTCATATATGCCACAATGACACCCGCTATACAAGAAAGCAAGACGAGGTGAATACACGGAAGCATTGGCTATGTTGATTGATCCATCTGTCTGGCGTGGCCTGATGATTCATGACTATACTCTATGGGCCCACCAGATATGGCATATTTTAGCACTTAGGGCAACCCGTCGGTACGTAGTGCTACGAAACACGGATTTTAGTTTGATGCATCTCTATTTCCAGAGGGCAGCTGCGCTTGTATCGAGAATTACTTCTTCCTCGAAGACCAAAAGGCCCCTTTAATCCGAAGGAGTATAATTTTAATGTCGAGGGAGACCGAATGCCAACAATCAGAGAATCTCTGTTTCAGACTTTACAGCTACGGGTAAGCTACCTTTAATTTTAAAGATCCTCTGCTGAATGTCAGGTGGCATTAGCAACTTGACCAAGTTACATCAGGCACAGAATATCTATTGCAAGCTTTATGGCGCTCTGAGTTTCTTGGCCGCTTTACCCTATACAGAACGTGTATAATTCTTCTCGCCGACATTGGCCTCCAATTTGGAATGTCAAAACATTCTAAACGTATCCTAGAGGAAATTCTACCTCAAGTCAGTAATACATCAGGCGCTTTATGTATTATAATTTACTCCATCACCCCAGATAATCAACGGAGATGAGTTGGAGCAGCGTGCTGTAGCATGCTTCACACTGGCGCGTTGTATCATTGTTGCGGGAGACTCTGCAGGTAGAACTTATCTATCTTTTATTCATACGATTACCTGACCAACTGTCTGTGCTATAGCCGATGCTTTGCGCGAAGCTCTTCCATATCTGTTGATCGCGGAGTCTGACTTTTGTAAGTTGGAAATGTACCAGCCAGCGAAGGACGTGCAATATTTGCTATCGGTGCTTTATTACAATCTGGATATGAAGGATGAAAGACAGAACGCTGCCCAGCGGCACTCCGACACTGAACTCAAACAACACGAATTGGAGTTGGCAGTTATCGATAAAGAAGTCCTTAGAGTGTTTGAACTCATAGCGACGGTGGGAGATGCTCTGGCTTCTCGCTAATAGTTATGTAAGACTACTGCCAATTTTTATTTCGCCTTCACATTACTGATAGACGAATTGACCTAAGTATATATTATAATATATAGCGTTCATTTTCCTCGATTTCTACTCTAACAAATCTAGTGGTAATTAAGGATGAATGGCCAGGCCACCGGAGTTAAACGGTGCTGTGACTGCTCATGATTAAGGTAACGGCAAGTTCATCAGCTCTCAAATCTTAGGTACTGGTACTCCAGTTGCGTATATTAAGTAGCGTTCTGACGCGTTCAGTGCGGCGCGACGCGTGCGAGATTCAAATTAGGGGCCGTGACATAATTGTTGAATAATCACGTGCACCAATTATGAGGCCTCAAGCGAACACTGGCAGGCCGGATTCAACGAATCAACTTGTAAACACTTCAACTTCAGCCTGTCCTCCTTCTTGGTAACTCGTCCTCTCTAGATCTTGATATTCACATATCTGGATCATGGAAGACCCTCCGCCGCAAGAAGAGGATTTCACATCTCTGCCGATCTCTGAAAGACTTGCCCACAAAAATTGGAAGGCACGCGTTAGTGCGTACAATGCTCTAATAAAGACATTCGGGAACACTGCATCGGATACCGATCCTGCATTTAAACCATACGTCAACAATGCTGACTTACTGAAGAAATTTGCTACGGACGCCAATGCGGTTGCTCAAGAAAAAGGAGTAGAGTGTCTTGTGGCTCTTGTCAAGTTTGCAGGAGAAACCGCAGCAAAAACACGAGAAACCGTTCTGCCAGCTTTGGTCGATAAATGTTTGGGATCTACCCGTGCTGGAACGAAGACTCAGGCTATCGAACTCTCCATGCAATATGTCGAGGTGGAAAACGGAGGTGCAGGGGTTGCGGTATGTGATTAAATCTTGACCGGTGGCATTCACGTTGACATGATCACCTCTCTAGGCAGATCTTCTAGTCGGTCTTGGTGCAAAGCAGCCGAAAGCTATTGCAGGTTGTGTTCTAGCGTTAAAAGAATTAGTTCGGTGAGCACATACGAAATATTACAATTAATCAGTCGATGGTCATACTGAATGGCTTCCAGCGCTTTCGGAGTGCAAGCCGTTCCATCACCACCAATTTTGAAGGCATTGCCAAAGATATTCGCGCATTCAGATAAAACGGTTCGAGCAGAAGGGTCCACCCTTGCAATTACTCTGTATCAATACATCGGTCCAGGCATCGAGCCGTGGTTGGCAGATTTGAAACCTGTTCAAGTCAAAGAACTGAAGGACGCTTTCGAAGCCTTGGAGAAAGAAGGAAAAGGTCATAAATCCTTGAAACCTGATAGGATGACGCGCGCCCAATCGCGAGAAGTGGTCGTGATAGACGAGGCGGAAGTTATCGAAGAGGAAGAAGGTGAGATCGTGGCTCTGCACCTACATATTTGGCCTACTTATCTCTATGACAGATATAGCCCCTCCCGATCCTCTTGCATTTGCCGAGCCCGAGGATATTGTGTCTAAGTTACCTGCGTCGTTCCACACCAACCTCAAGTCTTCGAAATGGAAAGAGCGGAAAGAGGCACTGGATGATCTCCTCGCAATCTTTGCCAAATTTCCAAGAATAAAAGATGCTTCTGAGCTCTCTGAGCTTACTCGAACACTGGCTACTTGCATTGCCAAGGATGCAAATATCAATTGCGTTATGCTGGCGGCGAATGCGATAGAAGGCCTTGCGAAGGGAATGATGTCGTCATTTGCAAAATATCGCGAGGCTGTCATCCCTCTTATGCTTGAGAGACTGAAAGAAAGGAAAGCAAATGTGACCGATGCAATCGGTGCCGCTTTGGACGCGGTATTCAATACAGTGAGTGCTCTATCTAAATCCATTTTATTCTCGGAATAGGTAACAAGTAAAATCAGACAACCTTGGCGGATGTAGTTCCTGATCTTGAAGCCGCTTTGAAATCCAAAAACCCTCAAGTGAAGGAAGGTACTATGAAATTCCTGGGAAGGGCTCTTGCTTCGTCCAAAACGCCAATTCCTCCCGCCCAAGTGAAACCGTTGGCAGAAACCTTGGCTTTATTGCTGGAAGACAGTTTCGAAGGCGCTCGTAACGAAGCGGCCACGTGTTTCGGCACCCTCATGAAGATGGTAGGGGAACGGCCACTCAACGCGACCATGGAAAGCATAGCAGATTTGCGGAAGTCTAAAATCAAGGAAGCTTTCGAGAAAGCCACGGTCAAATGCAAAGCTGGAGGGCCTGCTCCAACTAAAGCTCCGGCTGCAGCACCTCCCAAGAAAGCCGCAACAAAGCTGCCTCCGAAAGAAGAAGAAACCCCGGCCCCCAAGAAGCCTGCAGTCACTTCGAAGCCCCCGCCTAAACCTGTTGTATGTCGACGACTTTTAACTTTCAGTTTCCCCAGGTCTTTGACTTTTGTCTTTTTCAACTCAGGCGAAAAAACCTGCTGCTGTACCTGCCGCCGCTGCAAGTTCTGCGAAGAAGCCAGCTGCCGGCGGCGCAGCTGGAAAATCTTCCGGAAAAGCTACTTCTAGTGCAGCAGCAGCCAACCTTGATGCCGTAAAATACAAACATTCGTCGGAAGAAGCAGAGGCTCTTGCTGCTGATTTGATACCTCCGTCGGTGATGACAGGACTTAATGATGCTAATTGGAAAGCCAGACTTACTGCTTTGGAGGAAATGACTACGTGGCTTGAAACTGAGGTGGAATCCCTGGATGCAGAAGTGATTGTTCGCGCTTTGGCTAAGAAAGGATGGAACGAAAAGAACTTCCAGGTAACCCTATCCCTCCTTATACCCAATGCCTCAGCTAATTAATATTTCTTGGGCACTAGGTTTCTGCCAAAATATACGCCAGTCTGGGCTATCTAGCTCAAAATTGCCCATCATTTGGACGATCGTGTATTGCTCTATCCGTTGCCCATTTGACTGAAAAATTGGGTGACTTGAAGCTGAAAAAACCTGCAGGCGATACTTTACTTATATTCGCGGAAAAAACATCGTTACAGTTTGTTTTGGGACAGGGTATGCTGACGTGGCACGATCTCTAGGGAGTGACTGACTTGTATCATCCAAGGTTATGAGCCGTTATCGAAGCAAAAAGCCCCAAAGACATTAGCTGATGCTATAACGTGGATAGGCACCGCTCTTGTTGATTTTGGTATCGCAGGGGTGTCCTTAAGGGGACTGATTGACTTCTTGAAAACGGCTCTGCAAAATTCCAATGCTGCTGTCCGTACAAGTGCAACCAAGACTCTAGTCACTGTAAAGCTGTTTGCAGGCCCAAGTGAGTTCTACGGTATGCTGATATACATCGGAACGTCCTAATTACCGTGCTCTTTCAAGGTGTCAAGGATCTCATCGAGGACCTCAACCCCCAACTCTTGAATACCATAACATCCGAATTTGACAAAGTGGAAGGTCAAGTGGCGCCTGAACCATGTAGGGTATCGGCAGATCTTGCTAACGTCGCGGCGGATTCCGGTGGCTCTCAGGCTCAAGGAGGCGGTGGCGCGGACCCCCTTGATGATCTATTTCCCCGTATAGAGCTTGACGGAATATTCAAGGGCACCACAATTTTGGCCGATGCAAAGAACGACGCCTGGAAGACAAAGAAAGAGGCTCTTGAAGCCTTGCAAGCCTTACTCGACCAAGGAAGTAACAAGCGACTAAAGCCTAACATGGGTATCTATTCTTTCACTCTTTTCGCAACACAAAACTAACGCCCACGAAGGCGAAATTGGCCAGATTCTCAAGGCCAGAGTAACTGATACCAACAAAGCCGTACAGGTTTTAGCTCTTGACATCGTTGCACGAATAGCGACGGGCATGGGCAAACCTTTTGATAAGCATGCTCGTATCCTTGTCCAGCCAATATGCACCGTTTTGTCAGATCAGAAGGCCAACATCCGGACTGCCGCTGTTCTGACTCTGAATTCTATTGCTGAAGCCTGTGATGGTGTGGACCCTATGATACAGGGAGTCACAACTGCACTCGAAACTACCAATCCTCTGCAAAAGGCGACTCTCATCCAATGGGCCGTTGATTGGTTCAAAGGTCATGATTCATCAGGGCCCCTCGACCTGCGTCCTTGGGTGCCACTCCTAGTATCTTCTCTCGACGATCGCAACAGTGATGTGCGTAAAGGCGCTCAAGCCCTCCTACCAGTTCTCATCCAGTACTCGAGCTTTGACTTCGTGATGCAGCAAACGGGTTCGCTCAAGCCAGCGTCTCGCTCTAGTGCTATACCTCTCATTCAAGCTGCACGCTCGTCTGTCCCGGAAGCTGCCACTCCGCTTGCTAAAGCGGCGGCTCCGCCAGCGAAGAAAATGGCTCCTCCGGATCCTACCCCAAGCCCACCTTCTGCATCGCCCGACAACCCAATACCAGATGCAAAGCCTCCCGTTGTAAAGGGGTTAGGTGTACGCCGCAAGCTTCCTCAAAGTCTTAGCAGGCCAGATTCTCGGGCAGAAAGTGTGGACTCAACTAGCAAGTCTGCTGCTATCAGGAGACCTATACCAGCAAGTGCAATAACAACCAAGTCTGCTGCTGCGCCGTCTGTTCCAAACCCATCTCTTCCTTTCTCAAATATGAACCTTGACACCAAAAAGGGTAGATTGGGAAAGGATGTGAGTCGATGGGTGAACGAAGGAGGTCCTACCAGGAAAGACCTCGCGGAAGCACTGCAGGCGCAGATGGAGCCGCATGGTTCCAAAGAACTTGTTGCGCGCTTGTTCAGCCACGACCACAATGCTATCAACGATTTTATCAGTGGTCTAACCACCATTGCGGAATTCTACTTGGGCGCCGTCGACGCAGACGAAAACATCGAAAAGCTTTGCCTGGCAAATCTTGATCTTCCTCTCAAATATATATCCATTAAATTCCATGAACCCCAACCCAATCTCATTTCGAAATGTCTAGATGTCGCTGAGGCCATTTTAGCCTTCCTTCGGAGTATAAACTACCAACTTACGGATAATGAAGCCCTTTGCTTTGTCCCTACCATAATATTCAAGGTGTGCACTTTTAACTGTGTGATAAATTCACCCACGTTTAACTATCGATTATAGCTTGGTGACGCACGAGAGCCGGTTCGCGTTCGTGTCCAACAGATCATTCGGACTCTCCCGACTGTGTATGCTTATAGTAGAGTTTTCCAACTTTTACTCGACCATGGACTGAAGGGTAAAGTCGCCAAAACACGACAGGGCACATTGGATGAAATGTCTGCGATATTGAAGAAATCCGGTATGGGAGCATGTGAACCATCGAAGTCATTCCCAATGATTGCATCTCTTCTGTCGGATAAAGATGCTCAGGTGCGGAAGTCCACTTTGGGTACACTAAGGTATGCGCTATATTCCACACTCAATACGGGCCTGAAGCTGAGGATGAATTTTGAAATTTAGCGAAGCGTATTCTTTGGTCGGAGAAAAGGTGTGGTCATTGGTGGGTCCATTATCTGCAAAGGATAAGACGCAACTCGAAGAACGACTACGCCGTGTTCCTGGACCTAGTACTCAAGGCAAGCCGGAAGCTGCTGTCACCCCTGTACCACCGACATCTGCAGTTTCTCGATTAGCAAATACTGCCCCGAGACCTGCGAGTCCATCTGTTTCAGCCATCTCCCGTATTGGTCGCCCTCAATCACCGGCAAATGTCATACGATCTGCCTCACCTGGCCCATCTGTGCGACCCGAATCTCCAATGCGTCCTACGGCGACTACCGCTCCCTCTGCTCTTCCTTCCTCCCCAAATAAACTTCGGCCCCGAAGCATGCTTCCCTCTCGTTTGGGGCGACCTCGGACAAATGTGCCGCCGCCCACGGCCGCGGCCGCGATGCAATCACCGACTGAAGATATAGCCATGAAAATCCCTGAGCCGCAGCAACAACTATATGCTGCTCCCACCAGTACCAGGACATCAATACCGAGAGAACCAACCCCTCCAGCAATTGAAGGTCCTCCGCGAGACGATGGCCCAGAGGGCATTACACTGACGATCTCTACTATTCTGAGTAGTGATCCTTCTCGAAGTGTAGAAGCCTTGAAGAAGATCCAAAAGATTCTTTCTATAGGTCCCGACAAAGGTCCTTCTTCGCCCCAATATCGCGAACTCGCTGAGCATACAGAAGGCCTCATTGAAACCATCACTTTACAGATGGCTCATGTTTTCGAACATCCCAACGACCTCGTTTTGGACGAAAATTTCCGACTTGCTAAACATCTAATTCAGACACTCAATAATTTTTGCGACCATTCGTTTTTGGCCGAGTCATTAACTGTGGATATTCTTACTGCGCTCTTGGAGGAACTCACCCTTCGCCTTCTTGAAACGGACGATAATCCTGTGAAGAAGGTGAAAGATCTATCTCGTTTCATCAACATGATCATCCTGCGACTATTTGCAACGGGGAGAAGGATGTCTATATTCAGGTTGGCCCAATCCTTGTCTAACACAGAATATTTACTGAGCTAATAAAACTATCAGAGCACTTTTTGCGCTCTTGCTGCAGATTGTCAAACCATTCCCAACCAATGGTGTTCTTCCTGACTGGAAGGAAGCCAAGGTTGCAGAATTAGTATTGAAATGTGTTTGGAAGTTAGCACGGAACATCCCCCAAGATCTGGGAGAAAACTTGCTGGATCCCGTCGAATTGTTCCCAGCTATTGAGCATTTTCTCCAGTCGGTACCACCTAACGAATGGCGGGCGCGTGCCACCAACAAGGTGCCTTGCGGAGATATGCCTCTCCGGACAATCAAAGTGATCATCCAACATATAGTCGGTGAGTTTTGAGACTTAATCAATGATCATTCGACATGACTGACGATTCTGCAGCACATTATGGTGACGACGTATACGAGCTGCTCTCAGCTTCATTTGACGATCCATCTGCCACCATCGTATACCCTTACGTCTACCGAATTCTCAACTCGAGCGCCAAAGCGGCAGCTGCTGCGGCAGAATTGGCTGCTGAAGCACCGGCACTGTCGCGTCGCAACGGGAATGGGGGTAGCTCAAGTTATGCACGTCCTATCTCACCTGGATCAAGCCGACCTTTATCCCCACAAGAAACTGCATCATCTGTCCACTCTCACTCTCATCAACGTCCAATGAGTCATAGAACGAGTCCAAGCTCGTCCTCTACACATGGAAATGGGCATTATTCCCCGAACATGGAAGAACCTGATCCTGATGCCCAGTTGCTCGTCATCATTGGCCATATATCAAGTGAAACGACCGGCGCCTTGCACAAAGAAGGAATCACAGAATTGCATCACTTCCTCAAAGCTTATCCCCACAAGAGGCCACGTGTTGAAAAGCTGCTGGAATCGACGGGTGCCGCTTTCAGGAAATATATCAACCGGGCTTTGGCCAGTCGAGCGGCTGAGGATCAAGAGCGCCACGTCGCCGTTACTGATAGTTTGCCGAGTGAGTCCATTAACTACATAATCACGCATAATTTAACAATTCTACGTAGAATCTGAATACAATGCCTATGAGTCCAAAAAGTCCCCGCCTATTCTCGGCAATGCTTCACCCGACAGCATGGTTGCAAAGTCTCCTACTAGAACATCTGCCACTCTAGAAGGAGTTGACCATCAGGAGAAACTCTCGAGGCTGCACGATATATTCCAATATCGATCAAGTACGCTGAGCGTTGGCTCGGCGCAAGAGCGAAATACCACACCTTCACGGACCTCTATGGATTAGTTCTTTCTTCGTAGCTGACAATGTATACTATTTTTATACTCTCTGAGCAGTTGGACTGTCATTTCCACATGGTTTACATACATTAATTATCATCGACATAATTTAGTCTCCTTCTCCAGTTGGCAGTAACAGATGACAGGTGGTTGAATCAACCTTGTAAACTTATGTAAGTATTGCACAAAGCGCGGAATCGAGTCGGTGGCGGCTATCGAGGTAGAACGTTTTGTGAACGTTGGGCGAAGAGCCGGGACTCGGAGGCCCTGCGGAGGCCCGGTCTGGGGATAGGTTATTTGTCCCTGCTTTATTTGGAAGGTTTGGGGCAGCACCCACTTGCAAGCAACTGGCAGGCTCCTAACATCTAGGAATTGGCCAAGGGAAGCCCTCAGTTCATCTCTCTCACCAACTAAGACCTGTGGCTTTCTGTCTAAGTTTCATGCTTCTCCGCTCTCTCATATAGGCCCAGTTCCATTTACTCACTGCCATGTCTAAAGCTCAGAAATCTATCAGCTATGACGCTACAATGCTCTTCTGGAGGATCATTACCCAGATATTCTTCAGAGAAATACGACCTCGGGGCGCCTTTCACATACCCAAGGAGGGTCCCGTTATATTCGTTGGCGCCCCTCATAACAACCAAGTTGGTAAACCACGCCCTTGTGTGTACACTATTTCTGAATCTATCTTAGTTTCTCGACCCTCTGCTCTTGAGTTTGGAAGTGTACCGCGAGACACATCGACAAGTTCAATTCCTTGCGGCAGCGGCTAGTATGAACCGAAAATGGGTGGGCTTCTTTGCGCGGTTAATGGACAGTAGTAAGTACGCCGTTTGCCTTTTGCGACGCAACTGCTTATTGGAATGCATGCAGTTCCCGTGTCTCGCGCTGCAGACATGGCCTCTGCAGGAGTAGGAAAGGTTTCACTTTCTCCGGAAGACCCATGCCTAGTCATTGGTGAAGGAACCAAGTTCGCCGAAGATTTCTCGCCCCGAATGCAAATTTTGCTGCCAAAGTCTGTCAATTCAGCTGTAGCCGAAGTTGTTGAAGTAATTTCAGACACTCAATTACGCATCAAGAAAGAGTTTGGAGGAGGAGAAAGCGGGAAGGGCACCGCGCGGATACGCGATAAACTTCAGGAATTGAAGGATACAGGCGTCAATGGCTTGGATTACAAGAAGTTACCTTTCGTGGATCAGCAGGACATGTACCGTCATGTATACCAATGCTTGAGAGAAGGCGGGAGCATTGGTATTTTCCCTGAAGGTAAAGCAAACTTCTTTCTAAGCATGAATCGTTCTAACAAGGGGCGCAGGAGGGAGCCACGATCGTACCGACCTACTTCCGCTCAAGGCAGGTGTTTCAATCATGGCGCTCGGAGCGATGGCAAACGATCCTACGGTGCAAGTAAAAATCGTTCCAGTTGGCCTGTCCTATTTCCATGCACATCGCTTTCGGTCTCGGGCTGTTGTCGAATTCGGTACAGCTATGGACGTTCCACCTGAGCTTGTCGAGATGTTCAAACAAGGAGGCACCCAAAAGAGAGAGGCAGTCTCAAAATTTCTTGACCTAATATACAATGGCTTGAAAACCGTGACCATACGCGCACCTGATTACGATACTCTTATGGTGAGTGCGCACGTAATTACACGGGAAATAATTCCTTGTGGCTGAAATTCCGTCTCTGTTTAGCTCATCCAGGCCGTGCGGCGTCTGTATAAAACCCCTGGTCAATACCTCACTCTTGGGCAGGTGGTAGAGTTGAACCGGCGATTACTTGAGGGCTACGTCCATTTCAAGGACGAGCCTCGAGTCGAGAAGCTACGCAAAGATGTGCTGAAATATAATCGCCGCGTTCGAGATCTAGGCCTTCGGGACCACCAGGTAAGTACATCGTATTGACGCCGTAAATGTGAAGCTCATCTCTATTCAGGTTCCGAGGGCGCAAAAAGCTGGCTGGAAAACTCTTGGCCTATTAACATATCGTATATGCCTTTTACTTTCCTGGACAATACTTGCTCTCCCGGGTACGATCCTCAATTCTCCTATTCTTATCTTGGCCTCCATTATTTCGAGGAGGAAAGCCAAAGGTTTAGTCCATCATTATTAACGTGACTACTGATATTAACTACTACAAACTCAGATGCTCTCGCTGCTTCTGTAGTCAAAATTGCCGGTCGAGATGTTCTGGCAACATGGAAAATTCTCATTGCGATGGGAGTCACACCTGTTCTGTACACCTGCTACGCTATTATCGCAACCTTGATTGCTATCCGTGCCAAAGCACCGCTCAAATGGAGGATTTGGACTCCTGTTTTAGTTGTTATAGCTTTGCCTTTCATGAATTATGCAGCGCTCAAGTTCGGAGAAGCTGGAATGGATGTTCTCAAGTTAGCGGCGATCTATCTTCCAAGCATGCGTTGTGCT
This sequence comes from Hypholoma sublateritium FD-334 SS-4, assembly GCA_000827495.1. NCBI lineage: Eukaryota > Fungi > Basidiomycota > Agaricomycetes > Agaricales > Strophariaceae > Hypholoma > Hypholoma sublateritium. The sequence goes on along the minus strand of KN817702.1, from coordinate 34,114 downwards.
AACATCTATTTCTCAAGGTCTCTTCCCCCTCTTATCATTGCGTTATTCCCCGGACAACAGCGGTCACTTGGCAAATTGAAGGCAGAACGTATTGACTTGGCGAACCAAGTGGCCAGCCTGATCAACGACTTCGGCCCAAAACTATACGAAGACTTTGATGAGGTTAGAGCTAGAATATCTGCTACACGAACACTTTTTCAACATTTCCTTTTTCTCAGACACGCATCCAACCTTCTGCGAGTGCCCCTCCATCCAACGGATCTTCTGGTGTGTGGAGAAGGAAGAGCAGCATCGGTGCCGTTGATGCACAAGGCCTGGGCCTCACCCACCCAATGACATGGATTGACGAGCGCCTCTTCGGCTGGAGCCGCAGTTCAAAGCGCGGTACAAGCGCATGGGGTGGCGCTGTCGACGACATAAGCAGGATTAACACCCCAGACGAATCTGATGAAGAAGACACCGGTGATTATGATAACGTCGTAGGCCTGGTGGCCGGCGAGCACGACAGCCACCTCAACCCCCCGCTGCGGAATTCACGGAGTAGGCAGGGCTCGTATGCCGATCTGCAGCGTCTACGCATGGCGCCGATGACGTCGACGCAGCAACCTTCACCCGAGAAAGAGTCGAATGAGCACGTCAACCACCGAACTCGGCGCGCCTCCCTCTGCGATGGCGTCCCACTTACTCGATTGGCAACGATAAACCCAGAAGACCGATTCGAGCAGGCCACGCAAGACATCAACGGAGAAATTGACGACACGCGGACGAAATGAACAGGCGATTCCGGCATTGGTTCAATCTGCATGCACATGGATGGCTGTTTGCAACAAGTACTTTATATTTGCATTGGACAGCAGGCTCAGAAGACGTAATGTTAATCCGTAGGATATAGGCAAACATGTATGTATAGCAGATTTTAAACCTTTCTGTTAGTGAGAATTTCGACTCCGGTCTCCGTGATTCTATGAGGAAAAGCCGGTCAGATGGTTGACAAAACTGAATACAAAATGACTCACAGTAGCGTGTCTTCGAACTGAGCACTCCGTTTGCCATCAGTGGTCGTTGCAGTCCAATTGTCAGGCCAGTGCACGTCGGCCCAGTTAGTACCCAGATTTAGCATCTAAAATCTGTCAGTTTGCAATCAAGGTGACCCACAGATGAACAACTAACCGGCTCGATGGTGAAAGCCTGGTCGCATGTAAGTCAAGGTGTACGCAATTCTGCGGAGAGTCTATCACTCACCATTCCCGCCTTCATCGTTCCAACAGCTTTGTTTTTAGCGTAATGCGGTATATTCGGTGCGGTATGGAAGAGGTCGTTGACTCCGTGTCCGGTGTAAGTGCGGACAACCGCGCAGCCATTGGTGCGTGCCACCGGTTCGCTATTCGATCACCGTCAGCACCAGAAGCAGGGGGGTGAAATGGAATACAGGTAGCAAAGAACGAGAAGACGCACATCGCCTTGCCTAGGTCGCGGAAGAGGGCGCCCGGTTTGCAGAGCTTGATAGCTTCGTCCAGGCTTTCGCGGGTCGTTCGGATGAGCTTTTTCGACTCCTCATCGATCTCGCCCACGGGGTACGTCTCGTTAAGGTCGCCGTGAAAGCCTGTGCATAAAAAGTTAAGCCGCCATCAGCATGCGAAGTAGCTGGATCGATCGTACCGTCGAAGTACACCGATACATCTAGTAGCAGAGTCATCAGGATAAATATACGCCCTACATGTTCTCTGAGCCAACACATGAACCTACCGATGTTGATAATATCTCCTTCGCGCAATTTCCGCTTGTCAGGAATCCCGTGGCAAATAACCTCATTCACCGATCTACGGGGCAACGTGCAGAAAAAAATTCAATGGCTGTCGGCATGAAACTGATGGGGCGGGCGCGAGCGCGAACGTACGTGCAGACGGATTTGGGATAGCCCCGGTATCCCAGCGGGGACGGATAGGCGTTGCGCTCGATGGTCGCGTTGTGCACGATCTCGTCAATTTCGTCCGTCGTGACGCCTGGCCGGATCGCCGCCGCGGCAAGATCCAGGACCTCGCGCGTGAGCTGCACACCACCAACCGCCCATCAGCAAAAAGGACGCATCTAACTGCGCGCAAGGAACACACGTACTCGGCATACGGTGCGCATCTTCTGGATCTCCTCCGCGCTCAGAATCCTCGGCGGTTGCCCGGCGGCCTGGATCTCCCCGAGCGGCTTGCCTAGAATAGTGGTAAGCCATGGGGTAGGGTGGCGCGGCGCTAAATGCGCATGTGCTGGCGTGAAACGCTTACCGCCGGCGGTGACATAGTCCGGTCGCGGTATGTGGGCTGGAACGGCGCGCTTGGCTGAAAGTGGATACGCCGGTCGCAACGACCCCGTATATTCGAAGTTCGGGAAAGGGTTGTACGTGCCGTCTGCCGTCACGACAGGATAAGCGCGGTGGAACGTGCGGCGGCACCGATATGCGCACCTGAGGGCAAATTGACTCCCCCCGTCTTCGCGAGATCATGCACAATTTTGTGCGTTTTCTTGGGTGATTGCTCAGCCTTTGCTCGCAATTACATACAACGGACTGACCCCTGGTTGTTGTGGGTCAGAAAATTTGTATGTCAGGAACACCGAGATATGCACGTACATCCAGCCTTGAAACATTCCTGGCCACAATAGAACGAGCCCCGGATTCCCAGCCTAAGGGCGTAAGCTGGACGCTAGCAGATGCGGTGGCGAAGAGACTGACTTTGCGCAGGTGGGGCACTCGAGGCGGGAGGGCGGATTCCCGTTGGGACAGGATTGGCTTTGGCAGGCGACGGATGCAGAGGACATTGAGGACAAGACGGGGATCCGTAATCTTTCACAGCTGTTGTAGGTCCGAGATCGCGTACCAGCGCTATTTCCCGATCGCTCATGACGTAAGCACCGTTACTCTGGAAGCAGTACAATGCTCACTGCAAGGAGCTAACTGAAAATCTCTGCTTTTTAGCGTGGCAGCTGCAGAGGTGGATGCGCATTGCAATGAGTCTAAGGTTTAGTGAGGGATACTGGTAATGGTAGTGGGGACATATTAGAGGGGGTTGCATAATTACGAAGCATACTTTCGAGGAGGATATATACACACGAGTGACCAAAATGAAATACTGGAATAATGCTGTTGGCGAGCAGAAATAAAAATATATGCAAGTGAAAAAAGCAAATATGTGGACAGGGTCAATAAAAAGCGATGTAAGATGCAAGAGGCAAGAGCAGAGTGTAGCAAAGCAATTAGAGAGTAAGATGTAGTAGGGTCAAGGACATGATCATGGGTGAGATGGACAAAGTTGGTGCCATATATAGGATGCAAACGGCTGAAAGGGGTTGCAAGACAGGACAAGGACATGGCTTGGAGGCAGGAAAAAGGTTGCACGACGGGAACAAGATAAATTATGCGTCGATGGCGTCGAGCTTGAACGAACTCCGGGGGTGACTGGCAGCTCTATGGAGGTCCTTGAAACGAGAATGCCCAAAGATATCGACGAGGTAGGGCTCATTAGCGTTGATCCAGGCGACAGGCGGCAGACCGCGGACAGTACGCGATCCGTCTGCGGCGTCAATCAGGGCCACGGTAACGACGCCCGTCAAAAGACACTGCAACAGGTTAAGGATGTCCTGGATGGGACCACATATTCTCCTGATAGACTCGAAGGTGTCGCTGTGGAAGACCATTTCCCATTGTATACGACGTTCGGAGGAAAAGAAGGATGATGCATGAACGGGGAGCTGGAGCTTTAATTTTGGTCCCGCAGGGAGATTGACTGAGGAGCGCCAGATAGAGGCCATCTCGATGGAAAAGAGGATGCGAGGGTCCTGCGAGGGGAGTTCTGTCCACCTGTGGTCGCGGACGAGACTGTTCTTGAGGGCGACGAGCCAGCGGTGGGCGCGGGCGTAGGTGGCGCCGAGAGCGTCTGCGGTGGTGAGGGGGATGCGTGTGATCTGGGCCCACTCGTCCATGTTGCGGACGCTGCTGGAGAAGACGACCTCTGTCTTTGCTTGGGCGGCCATTGATGTTGTGGTCAGAGAAGGGGCATAGCAGTTTGGGGCAGGCTGTTCTTTATGTAGCGGACCCTGGCGGCGGCGAAAATACGAATATTAAAGCGATCCATTTAATATTTGATCCAGCGTCGGGCGAAAATACACGTGTATTCGCCCCGACCGCGCCGGGACCCCGGACACCGCGCCCTCGCAACTGCCGCCCAGACTCCCAGAACGGGGCTCCTCCTGCAACTGCCATCATCCTCCGGGGTCCGTCCCAGTCATGCCCGCCTTTGCCATATATTCCGCCTTCAAGCGCATCCTCGCCAACGAGGAGGTCCGTCTGTCGTCGCCTAGTGTCTCCCCGACTTAAGCCACTCCCAGATCTCCACCCCCCTCGCCGCCATCCTCGCCCTCACAGAGCTCATCGAAAACTCAGATGGTCTGTCTTCCCCGATCCCGAGATCCTAGGCACTCACCTCTGTCAAAGCGGGCACCATGTTTGAGCTTGTCAAGGCCCTCAATGATGGCGCCCATGATCTGCAAAAACAAGCATCGAATCCAATCAGTCTGAACGCCGGTTGCGAACTCTTTATCGCATTCGTCACCTTGTTTCCCCATGATTCGGCGGTGTGTTCTATTCGTTTCTCCCCATTCCCCTGCGGCCTAAATAATATTCAGAATTTTGCAGATCTAAAGAAAGAGCTTATTCTTCAGGGCCAAAATTACGCGGCCGAAGCTTTGACTTATCGCAAAAAAATAGCGGAACTGGCTTTCGGATTCATCAAAGATGGCTCTGTGGTAAGGCACTATGCTACTTGTATTCTGTTCCCATTGCTCACCTGTTTTGTTTGGCGTGTTGATCAGATATTGACCCACTCGTATTCGCGCGTGGTCATGCAGACTCTTCTTCTGGCCCATAAACACAAACATATATCAGGTATTGGTGAACTTTGTCCGCGGAATCATAATTGGACCACTAACGTCATACCCTGCTTAGTTTTTGTCACAGAAGCGCGTCCTCGCGGTCTGGGGTAGGAGAATGTTAATCAAATATTTCTTCTCCACCATCTGACCGTCGAAGCACAGGATAAAAACTGCTGAAGCCCTTACAGCAGCAGGTGTGCCTAGCACTGTAATCCTTGACTCCGCAGTAGCATATGTCATGGATAAGGTTGACTTCGTTCTCGTTGGCTCGGAGGCTGTAGTTGAGAGTGGTGGACTTGTGAACGCGGTTGGCAGCAATCAAATCGCCATCATCGCTAGAGCAGCCAACAAACCCTTCTACGCACTGGCAGAAAGGTATTTTTATTTATTAAGGGATGTTATCGATCGATTTATTGACACGATGTCCTTTTATCAGCTACAAGTTTCACCGTTTGTTTCCGCTATCACAGTACGATCTCCCTAGTCACAATTCAAAAATTCTTTCATTTCCCCGCCCCCTCTTGGCTGAACGTGCCTCTTCGACAAACTTGTCAGCTCGCGATTCTACGGCCTCCGCACACGACCTCTCAACTCCCACCGACGAGAAACCGGATCTCGTTCCTCCTAAAATAACCCAACAACAGATTTCTGAAAACAACCCCGATGTGGATTATACTAGGTTTGCTGCTTCATCCTGCATCATGCGGAACCAAACTGATTCTCCGAATGGCTACCAGGCCCGACTTGATATCCCTCGTGTTCTCGGATGTGGGCAGTTTAACGCCGGAAGGCGTGAGTCAATACCTTGTCGGCATGTTCGCTGGATGATGTCAGAGTCCATATATGTACCCATAGACAATGGTATTCGCATCATATAACAAACGCACTTCCCCCAAGTAAGTGCTGATTCGCAAGATGGATTGGCTCGATAACACGATAATCTGTCTTTTCCAACTCAGATTTTAATTCTTCCTTCAGCGGTCGATATAAAAAGTATTTGGAGATCCCTTTCGGAATGGTACATATCTTTACACGCGCCGGGACATACCTCGTGTCTCGCAACCCATTACACTCGCCATTCAGCACGCGTTTCCTTTGTGTATGTTTTGCTGGGCGAAAAATACCGTGGCAGGTCATTATTCCTGCTCCAGACTATTCGTTCGTTCTTGCTCACCTTTTCCATACCGTAAATTTGCGTGAATGAATAATTCAGAGCCCACAACCTCTCCAGACGAAAAGACTAAGTTTGAAAGTTTAATTGACTGCATGGATTTGAAATTTTAGCTATAGGGTTTTACAGATCGCAAGAAGGATCTGGAGATTGTCTGGCCCGGGAGATGTGACTTCGTGTACGTGTAACCAACACTCGGGTTGTTCCAGAGTCAGGTCGGAATTTGCGGTTCTGAACTAGTTTTGGGCGACGGAATCTATTTCTCCCTCCCCGCTCAATCCAGCTAATGCGTTCTCAATGCCACTTCACATCCACCTAAACGGCCCGCATGTGCGTTCAATCAATATTATCACCCCAGGCCACACCGCAAGTGTCCGGAGAAAAACAAAATGAATTTCTTTCTCCCAAACGTATAAAAAGCGTGCATTTTATCATTTCTTTCGTTTCGACAGCTGTTCGAATTCTTCTCCAGACCTCCTTTCCCCAGCTATATATTTGCTTAACCCTTACAACATGTGTCGTTGGCGCCAGTAAGTCCCCTTCGGTTACGTTAGACCCTTTGATCAAGCGTCATAACCCACCGTCGCAGAATTAGTGACACATACGCTGGCTGCGGCCATGCATACCGTCTTGTATGTGATCATTCTGGAAATATTATGCGGCTGGCTCAACACCTTTCCTTGCGTTTGCATTTCCAGGAAGATGAAATAGTTCGTCATATCATCTATGACGCTCTCGGTGGTGCCCGAATAATTTGATTGCAGGTTCACTGCCAAGATCACTTGTGCAAGTTTAGCCCGTACCACGATCCCAACTGCGGGCCAAATTGCAAGGAGACCTGTTGGCAATAGTAAGCATATGGCTCTCCTTTACGGACCACCTTCTAACATGTCTATCTCCGCCAGCCGGCAGTTTCCAGAACAGATAAGTAAGTACCGAGCGTTGGACGAATACGGATCGGCGCACCCTGATATATTTTCTTTCTAGATCGTAGGCTCGACCGGAAGTGTGGGCCGTGCGTTGAAGCTGAGCGCCGCGCTGCGCAGGCCGCATATGAGGCCCAGCAGGCGGCTCAAGGCGGGAGGCGCTAATCCCAAGGTTGGGAATAGATACGGCTCACTTATAACGATAACCTCCAAATAATAGTACCAACATGCCAGTATCATATCTGCCTTGTGTAAATTCTGTAAACTCTCACGGCACTGTTGCACCGTGAAAACATGGAGCCCTATCGCCTAGGAATTGCACGGAATAGCCCCGCATGTGGCGAGTTCTGCAAGGTCATATGAGCAAGTTGGCAGCCGCCCCCATTATACTGCTCGGTATCAGATGAGGAACGGAAGAGGAGCGGACATTATGCCGCCCCACATTCTAGAGCCGGAACGTCGAGAAGATGCCAGCTCTGGACAGCAAGAAAGATTGGGAAGGTCCTCCAAGGGAGGGGTTCTCATGCTGCCTTTAGTCCAGACACATGTGCCGCCAGCGACCGCTAAGGGTTAATATAAACCCAGCAATGTGCTGCAACGATGCTGTGAAATAATTATCCAGATACCACCTGGACAGTGGGGAACAGCCAGGCAGGACTGCGGATCTCACTGGCAGTCTATCAGCTCGGACAAGTGATGTGATTATTAATGCAAACGAGGACGCTTTAAGGATCGGACTCGGAACACATGGTGGAAATCTTCGACCCGGAAGGCGGTAAAGTATTTGCAGTGGCAAGCATTTGATATAGATCGGCAGTCTTTGAGCCGCCTGGAGGTTCCAGACAAGAGAAAGAATTAAGTCCACGGATAAAACCATAACTTCCCTCGTTGTGAAGATTGGGACGTCCCGGTGTATGTTGGGATGGTCCACCCGAAGACTAGCCAGAAACAGGGCAGCTCGTGGATACTTTATCTGCACGTTTTGCCGGATATAAGTGTACATTAACAGTTAGTTTACGCCTCAAGGTTCCAGGTCTATGCCTCAGTTTTCGTGTCACCTCGGACCAACGTGGCCAGTATGCCCTGGGCTAATAGGAAGTCTTGCCTGGAATCGACGAAATTCGGAGAGACCCAACGGGGGTACGCACTAAATTTTCAGAATCAAGATATTGGATATCTGACAACATATACGCCTGCGATTCAAGGAAGTGCTGGAGCTTCTTATGCGGGAAATAGTAATGTGAACGGGCTTGAATTGACTGCAGGTAAATGCCAATTATAGACGGCTCGATCAGTTACGTAATAGGCTTACTCTCGCAAGGTAAGTAGTTGTTTACCTCTTAATCCAATCTTGATCACAACTTTCAAGTTAACTCTCTCCACCACAGACCAGTGATCGCTCAATGTCACTGCAGCACATCAGTGCGCCCACATGATGGAAATGTCTCCAGAGACTCCGGATCAGTGGCTTTTTCACTCCGCGGCGTTGAACGAAACGCCTTCAACATGCTCTCTGCAGAAGGAACTCTATGACAGGGCGCGAGGCGTGGAGTTTTTGTTTCGTCTCGGTGCATCACTAGTACTGTGAGTATACAATTAAACGCTTTTGATATGTGCTCATCGTGCAGACCTACCTCGGCCATGTGCACGGCTGCGACGTGGTTTCACCGCTTCTACATGCGCTATGCAATGGAAGACTTCCACCGCCAGGTATGTTCGTACAATCCTGCTTGCGCCATTGGCTCAAACTTCTTCAGAATGTCGCAGCCTCGTGCATATTCTTGGCCACCAAAACAGAGGAATGCGGACGCAAGCTCCGAGATGTCGCTCGTCTGTATCAGGCGAAGGTAAAAAACGTGGATATTACAACCATCCCGGCGGACAGCAAGGTTGGGTTATACATCCTAGTGCTGTTAGTCGTATTGATCTCTATTTTAGGACGTAGATAATTGCCAAGCTGCAATTCTTCTGACAGAGGAAGTCCTCCTCGAGGCACTCTGCTTCGACTTTGTGGTGGACAGTCCTCATGCCGAATTATTGGACTTATTCGATACGTTACATAGTCCACTGGAAATCCAAGAATACGCGTGGAGTCTGGCACACGATTCGTAAGTCAGCCCGTACCTTTTCCTCATGGTTTAAATTAAACTTTCCCAGCTACCGAACGCCATTGTGTATCTTATATCCACCTCGCATCGTTGCTGCAACCTGCTACATTCTTGCTCAGCGAATCTTTGATGGCCCCAATTCCCCTTCTCTTGACGCCCGCATATCCGCTACTTCCCCATCCAACTACCTACCAACACCACCTTCACACAAGCCGCCTTCACCTGATGCATCGCGAGCAGCGATCGACTCATATCATCTCACTGAATTAGAACTCGGTCAGCTTGGAGGTTTGTCTATTTATGTTAATTAACATAATCACTGAAAAGCTTAACGATAAAAATAGAAGCTCTCGGGATTCTCTTGGAATTTTATTCTGTGCAAGACCAAGCCACGTATCCATATCTGTCTGCAATCATATCTGTAAGTTGCGCTCATCTTCCCTCCTTCTTGGATCTCATTCCTGGTATTCCAGGTCTCGCCTCCTGCCCCTCATAGCCAGCGATCACGATTTTTTGTACCTTCATCAGTATTGTACCCCCCAGCAAATACAGCGGAGTCACAACCTGCTCAGGAAGGGCTAGGACGAACGCCAAGTTCATCACATGGTGGTCACACCCCGTTAGGACAACCGTCGGATGATAATAAAGTTTCTCCACATCAAACATCCGATGAATACATTAATTAATTATATGTGCACCGAGACATCATTTGTGTTTAAGTCGTCATATCGTACCTATACCATCCACTCTCCACGGCCCACAGATGGGTTGAATACATCGTCCTCCTCGTACTCCATTTCAACGAAATTCATTGGCACGAAGTCATCCTCGTCTAACTTGCGATATTTTGCATTTCTACTGCTGGCAATCCACTTTTGAAAGCGCAGGTCACGCTTGTAATCAGGTTTATCTTGAACTGGGTAATGAGAATGGAGGCTTCCTTCTCCATCGAAGGCTGATTCCAAGTCTATATCCGGGTCGTCGTAATCCTCTGGGAGCAATTGAGCACAAAACTATAAGGAGAAGCACCACTCTTACTGTCATTCTGACCAGGCCATGCGTAATCCGACATCACGGACCTGGGCATTCTTGAAGCCCCTGACCCTGTGAGGTGGTCCTGGTCCAACCGTTCTTTGATAGTTTCGAGGTCAATCGCATATTCCGATTCATCCATCGGCACAGGTTCTACGGTCTGCAGGGTTCGTTAGGGCACTTAGTCAAGCAATGTATCTCAGGTGATAGTCACGTACTTGTACAGGCACAAAGGCGGCCTGTACCTCCATTGCCGATGCCAGCCAATAGACCAGGAGCTCAAGGATCGTTGGAGACGACACGCTGGATCTGTAAATTGGCGTTACAAATGCAGTTCGCATACCTGGAACGTGATTAAATGAAAACTGTACAAGTGATCGGGTTTGGTACGTACTTTTGGAGAACAGCCCAAACACCCAGTGAGTGTAGGATGTCAGAACGAACCATCGGCACTTGTTTCTGTAACATGTTTCCCAAATCTAAAAATAAGGCTGAATCAGCGGCCTGAACAAAACAGCTCCTCAGTACCCTGACCTTGGCCCAAAGCTTGTAGCGACCTGGCATTGTATTAAACGGCCTATCTGTGGGTGGCAACTATCTTTCGAGTTTAACATCAGTGTGAAAGTACAATATAATTATCCAGCTGACCGAGTGACAAGTTACGAATTCACAAAAGTCTTGTTCGTTCAGAACAAATGGCGTTTGAAAGGCGACGACAAGGCGACCATTGCGTTCCCGAGGAATCACACTGTCGAGTCTGGATCTCCACAGAAGAAACTGGAACCTTGAATTATCTTCTGCATCAACCTCGCCGGTAGTAAAGACGTAAGGTTTGCTGTCAGAGAACACATTATGCATTACACGAGTCGCCGTTACAAGAGGAAGGGTCAGCCAAACTTTCATCCTAGAAAATCACGTTAAGGACTTTTAGTATATAGCCTCCGAACAGTCAAGAAACAGGTCAGGACACGCACCCCTCAATATCACATTGCTTGTGAGTGTAAAACTTATCGGAGAGTACACGAGGTAGCGAGTATATAGTATCGTTCTGGTTGAGAGTTTTGTCCAATCTGAATCCAGGCGAAATGTATACCAAAAAAACTAAACAAAATTGAGAATACGCTAGTGCTCAAGATAATAAAGACGTACACATTGACAGAAGTGTCTTCTCTAATCTAATTTTGTTAATCCACTCCAGTCTGCGCCAGGCCTCGTGTCCAGTGGCCAGATTCCGGTTTTCGTGACTCTTGAATAGCTCTTCCGCTCTTGGAAGCGTCAGGAGAATTTCTCGGGGATCACATTCAGCCGGCCTGGGGAGCTCGAAGCATTCGAGGTATCGCTGCAGGTCCTGAGCTCCGTAGCGATTGAAATCGTAAGCTGTTCGTCCCATCGTTAAGTTTGCAAAGTGAGGGCCACATTCAAAGGCCTTCCATTATATATACGCTGAAAGGCCAACAAGAGCGAAGAAATACAATACGCATAGTAACGAAAAACCAAGTTTCCCTGAGGAGGAGAATTAACAGTACAAGGGACGCGTTCAACAAGGCCTGCCACCATAATAGGCAACTATTTGTATGCATTTGGTCAAAACCCGGCTACCCATTTGGAAGTACATACTTACCGCGACGCATACATTTTATCACCAACGCACCGATGACTTTCCTTGATGAAGTGAACCTCACACCACGATAACGGAAAATAATCACAGACCGTTCTAGCCTTGTCATCCGTTGACCCTAGGAGTCAAGACAGAAACAAAAAAAAACGTCGATTCTTTTCACAGCAAACCTTAATCTTCCCTCCCTGCTTCTCCATCACTTCTACCTCTCCACAGATGGAGTCATTTGTTGAGTATATACCAACGTCTCACCAGATAGCCTTCGCGATAATGACGAAGAATACCCTATTCAAACTTCCAAGCCACTTTCGCAAATCTGGTCAAGTTGTCAAATCGCACGACATCTTATCGTGACAAGGCTTGGAGGCAGGAGAGCGGCAGAGGAATATATATACGACTGTCCAAGGACAATGGTTTTGTGGGTCGCATGCATGCGTATAGAATGCTTGGCTGTCGATACCAGCCAGCGTACGTGTCCGTATCATTTTCATCGCCGAGCTCTCCCGCCAAACAATGTCGACGGCGGCAGTCCTTCTCGAATTTCTCTGCTGCAGTTTGGACAAGGTGTAGGGCTGATTCTTATTGGATTGCGGGCTGGTGAGCCCATCATACGAATACCAGAGCAAATTGGCATGGCTTTGGAATTGATTTTGCCTGCTCAGATGTTTGTTAGCGATGCTTTTTTTTGTATGTCTCGAAAATCATGTCACAAACAGGAATGCCGCGAGCTGAAATGGCAGTCTGGCTTGTAACAGTCTTGCGTGGTCGTAGCAATTCCATAGAAACAGCCACATTCAGGATGATAACGGCCATCAACTACCTGCATAGTTGAATGGGCCATGATTTCAAGTCAGTGAAGTGTCATATGAGCAGCAATGGCGAAGATCGAAGAACCAACGTTGTGACACATCGTGCAGATGTTCCCTGTGACTGTTTTCCAAAAGCTAGAGGGGGTACGGGTAAAGTAATAGGATCGAAGCGAGAACCGTTGAATTTAACCATGAGGGAAGCGGAAGGGTGCACGATGCCTCGTTCTGGAAGCTAAGCAGACATACAGGCGCGAGGCAGCGGAATCTGCCGATCTACAACCTGGTCGTGGTATCGAGCTTTCCTTGAAACTCGGGAATTTGAAGTAAACTGCAGAAAATGTCGATTGAGTTGCACAGGAAAAGAACAGAATGGATACAAGGAACATTAAATTTGATGATGGACCTCCAGACAGACGTCTCAACTTGGGATTCTTCGTCCTTCCACACGTCAGATGATTTAGGTTCCGGCATGAGGGAGTGGCAAATATTAGTATTGGGACTAACGCAATATACTGGGTCGGTGGGTTATAACTTCGAGTTTGCGGATGAGAAAATGACGGTTTAATTAACCTGCTAACGGTGAGGCAGAACTGCGCTGCATGAGGACCGAGGTTCTAACAAGTACCCCGCATCAACGGAGCATGAAGTGTAGCAAGTGGTCATCACGGGAAGTGAAATTCATAACAGCTCTTGCGGGGCGTACAACATGCTTCAAGCACCGCGATTGCGGATTTTAATTACAAGCTGGACCTTTTTACGCACCTGGAGGAATTAAGAAAATCAGATTTGCAGGTAATAGAGCGTGGTGCCGGACGTACTTCATTTGCAAATTGCTTCCTCCACCGTTCGCTCTGCAGTCTACGCCGTTTTACTCCCTTCTTTTCGTGTCTCTGGGTCATACGCAAAGTCTGTTGCACCTTGTTTCGTGTGAGAATGTCTTGCAGAGTCCGAAATGTGGCGGCAAGATTTCCGGTATTCCTCACACTACGGCCTGGAGCATTCTACCTCAAAAAAGCATGAAGAAACAAGAGATAAAGTAAAAGTACCTGCATAGGCATCGTCAGGAGGGTCGGTCAGCGCGTCTTCCAATGCCCTCCTAGACCGTGACTCCCACTTTTGATCTGGAGTATGTTCTCTGACGTGTGCTTTCGCTATGCTGGAGACAGCATCGGTCATATGTTTTGTACTATTGGGCGGGATAGAGGATGCGAGACGTGTATTCGCAGGAAATACGCTGTATGGAATGTTTGCAGTGAGCCAGGAAGTGCGAAGGAAACCGGCTTGGGATAGACGGGGCAAGTAGAGGGATAGACGCTGCATTATCGCAACGACGCGTCCAGCTGCGAGCGAGGTGACTGTCGAGAATAAGAGCTGGTTCAGCCACGTGACACATTTTTCTCCCGAAAAGGCGATAAACTTCGATAAGATGCCAGGCGAAGTGGCACAAGTTCCGAGTCAACTACATGATCTATCAAAATGTCTGACGCCCTCCTCGAGGAATTTGAAGTGAGTTGCATAGCATCGTCCTTTTTTCGAATGCTAACATTCGAAATAGGTACTAGAATCGATTTATCCCACGGAACTTCATAGTCCGTATACTCCTCGACAATGTCCAGCTTTACTACAAACGCTGAAGCTTGATGTCAAGGGATCTCTGAGCACGATATTGAAATAGAAGCTGAGGCAGATGATATACCAGATGGATGTCACAACGGTAACTTGATTCCTGTCGTACACAGCTTCGCCATTTAGATTTGACGCGCCTCTCGTCCAGTTCAAGTGACTTTATGTGTCCATTACTCGGAGGACTACCCTAATGTACTACCCAAACTTTCGTTACTACACAAAGACGAAAATATCGACGATAACGACGTTGAAAATCTTCTGACAGATCTACGGATTGTGGTGGGCGCGATTCCATCTTTGCCAACCTCAATATCAAGTGACAATGACGACAGGGGGAGGAGAATCTGGGAATGGCCATGACGTTTACGCTCGTCTCTCAACTTCGTGAACAACTTTCACAATTAGTTCGTACCAAACAAGAGGACGAGACTAGAAAAGCACATGAGAAAGAACGATTACTATTAGAAGTAAGTTTATTGTTTACTATATATTTCCTGAAGCCAAATGCTCACCAAAAAAAATAGGAAGAAGAAAAGCGAACGCGTGGAACGCCTGTAACTGTTGAATCCTTCAAATCCTGGAAGGGAGCATTCGACCAGGAAATGGCACGGAAGAAACGCCAAGAGGAAGATGAGAGATTGAAAGGGTTAACTCCCAAAGAGCGGGAGGAATGGAAAAGATCTCAAACAAGATTATCCGGTAGAAAGGCCTGCCCAATCCTCCAACAACTTGCTTTCTAATTGTCTTCCTAGGTCGCCAGCTATTCGAACGCAACAAAATTGTCGAGGATGAAACCTTGCTTGAAGAAGGAACCGTTTCTGTCGATTTCAGCCAATATGAACGGACTATCGAGGAAGAGGAAGCTAATGAAGGTTTAGAATTCAGTGACAGCGATTAAGCGATTAAGCGACGGTGTGTACAAAAGTCTAACAAGTACGATGTTCCTCAGAACCTCTACTAGCGCTCTTTGATGCGATCCAAATGCGATCTATTAGGTACATCCTCAAAACACGAGACAATGTCTGTTTATAAACCCTGCCTCATCCCAACCTCGCCTTTGTTACCATCTATGATACCACCCCCATCGATGACTTTAACACCCAAAGTTTCTCTCCCCTTTTCTCTCAAGAAGCCATCCACATCTGTGAATAAGCGCCGGCCCTTCGGCACGGGATCTTGTATAAGATCCTGTCCCATAAGTTTTAGCCATTCTATCACTGGTTTTGTCGTCCATCGATCGACGTAGCCCGGTCCTGCCTGAAACCAGCCAAGATGCCCACCCCCTTTCGTGAGCGTCATTACGACGAAGTTGTTCCCTCCTCCATCCATCGGGACATGCTTTACAACAGGGTCATCGTCTGCGTTTATTGCAAGGAATGGAACTCTTATTCGAGGCACAATTATGTCACTTGAGCACCAGCCGTAGTAGGCATCTACATTGGGAAATGGCCAGCGTGGTGCAGGCCCTCCGGCAATCCGAGTAAATGCTTCGTCAAATTCGTCCAATGTTGGATTTTTCAGTGTGAGCGTAGCTTTTGCAGCTTCGGCAACAATGTGGGTCTCGTCTTCAATGAATGCGGATAAGTGCCGTTTCATAACGCCGAAAAGGTTTCCTCCCAGTGCTTTGGAGTAGACATGTTTCCCAAAAAAGGTGCTCAAGAGGCTAAATTTTAAGGTATTAGTGAAAAATCATCATTCGCGGAACGAGAAAACGCAGTGCGTACCCACGATTATTTTGCCTGAGATCCCAAGGCTGGACAGAGGCTTAAGTAAAGGGATGTACTTTGTTTGTATATAAAGCCTTACACATGCAAGGACACAGCCAGAATGAATCTTGCTATCGATACCTTCTTCCCCCAAGTACCGCGTGAGGACATTGGCCCCCAATGAAAATCCCAGTCCTAGAAGAGGAGCATTTGGGAACTGCTGCGTGACATACATGAGGGCACAGCGAGAATCGTCCGTATTCCCGGCCGAATAAAGCAAAGGACTTGTGATAGGAACTCCGGCGCCTATGTATCACCACATTCAGCATCTGAGTCATGGCAAAACATCGCGAACATACATCCTCGAAAATTAATTACCACCGCACGGTATCCTAAGCCACCTTTCTCTTGAGACAAGCAAGCACGGCTTAAGATAGCCCGAACGTATGCCTCGTATGAACCTATTTAAAGGTTAGAGACGCTGCCTTTGCGAGGGATATCAGATAGCATTTACCACCGGTCAATCCGTGCTGAACAACGACAATCGGTGCATCTTTCGGGACTGTTGACTGATCCACTGGTGCGAAGTCAAGGCCTCTGCACGGGGAATCAGCAATAAGTTCAATATAGGGAAAACAATGTAGCTGGTGGACATACAAGGTACCTCCATCCGAAAGGCGCAAGTAAGTTCTGTTTAAAATATATTATTAGTTGTGCCACCTCCTCTTGGAGAGGACAATGGTGGCTGATAACGCATACCGGTTGTACCACATGTGGTCATTCTTAGAGAAGTCTCCAGTCACGCAATACAGCGTCTGCAGATGACCGCTGTAAATATTCAATATGAGGATGTTGAGAAGGAATCAACATGCTAAGACTCACTTAGACAACCACCAAAGCTCCTTGAACTCCTGAAAGAGACTCTTGCATCTAGTTTCCAGTAATTTTCTCAAAGACACAAATTCAACTTTGTCAGTTTCTTTCGATCGGACTGGTAACAGCACGGGCTCAGATGGGAAATGAATCAGAGGGTGTTTATCGGCGGGCATTCTCGAGGCGACCGCGACTACGACCGCCAAGATCCCAAGGCCCACTAATCCAAAGAGCGAGTCAGAGCCCATCGAACAGGAAAGTCCTCGAGTCGAGGGGACTTCAAAGTTTCGTGTTCACCGCTGCAGTGTGAGAGGGTACTAGGAGTCGAGCAATTGATCGGTGGACTATCAATCACGATGCCAAAGAATCGCAACTGCCAACACCCGGTACATTAAGGCCAGGTGTCAGTGAAGAAGCCAGTGCCAATCCCCACCATCATGTGGCCTTTCATCAACATTAACGATGTGCTGCAAGCAAGCTGTCAACGAAATGTCCGAGGTGCAGCAAGCGGAATCAAGCAGATAAGCAAGCTAGTATATCGAATTATCGATCGAAAGAAGATAATGCATTTGAGGTGAATTTCAAGGTCAAAGGTTTGGCTGGGTTCTGAAAATTGTGTGAAAATGAAGTTGTTAGAAGAGTGTTGCAAGTATGTAGCAGTGGTTGGCACTTCCGGCTCCTGAGAAGTTAGAACAATAAATAACCGAGAAATTATTACATAAAACATGACTCAGGTTGCAAAATTTGACTCGTAGAGTCGTAATCGCCGGTGCGATAAATCTATGTACTTCTATCATATTATTGTGTATGTGAGTTCCCTGATCATCCATTGATAATTTCAGTCACCAATTTCCCTTCGCATCACAACCCTTGTAGTGTTCCAGTCTTCGACGGCACCGCGGTGCCATCGATGATCGAGCCTTCTTCTAGAACTCTCACTCCAAGCTCAGGCCGTCCTTCCTCGCGCAAAAATCCTGCTTCGTCGGTGAACATAGGAGGCCCTCTGTTGATTGTGTCATGCACGACATCGTCTCCGAAGAGTTTTAACCATTCGATGACGGGTTTTGTTGTCCATCGGTCAACATAACCTTGTCCGCCACTTTGGAACCATCCCAGATGCCCACCACCTGCCGTGAGCTCCATCACCACTAGCCCATTACCACCACCATCCATTGGGACATGACTCACAACAGGATCATCGGCAGCGTTGATGGCAAGGAAAGGAACAGTGATTTTGTCAACGATATTGTGACTTGAACCCCAGATGTAATAGGCCTCTGAATCGGGGAAAGGAAAGTGGGGAGGGGGTCCGCCACCAACTCGCGTGAACGCCTGGTCGAAGTCTTCTAGGGTGGGATTCTTGAGTTTAAGCGTTGTTGCGGCCGCTCGTGCGACATAATGATCAGGATCTTGAGCCATAACGTGAAGGTGGCGTTTCAGAAGTTTCATGAGGTTGCTCCCCATTCCCCTCGAGTAGATATGCCGACCAAGGAAAGATGTTGACAAACTAAAAGGCAGGTTAAAACATGAGAATGAAATACATCAGAGGGTTAGCTACCCTTCGTTATTTGCTCTTATGTCCCAAGGCTGTTGTTAACTCAATGAGATGCGGTTTTAAGCTGTAGATTCAGACAACAACTCACGCATGCAAGGACACATGCTGCATGAAGTCGAGCTACTTTGCCGTCTTCTCCCAAATATCGTGTGATGACATTGGAGCCAAGCGAGAAACCTAAACCCAACAACGGGGCTTTTGGAAACTTGTGAGCGATATACATCAGGGCGTTTCGGGTATCATTCGTGTGCCCCGCGGAATACAAAAGCGGGCTTGTGACAGGGACGCCGGCGCCTAATCAAAATCATTAGAAATAGGGAAAACAAAACATTAAATTATGACGTACAGCCCCTGAAATTGATAACAACTCCCCGATATCCCAAACCTCCTTCTTCTACTGGCGCACAGGCGCGACTAAGGATAGCGCGAATATAAGCTTCGTATGAACCTATGAATCGTGAGTAATTAGCCACGGGCGATGGACATAGGATACGCTGCACACACCTCCAGTCAATCCATGTTGTACGACGACAATTGGAGCATCGTCCCTTATTTTTGAATGATCCGCCGGTGTAAAGTCAAGACCTCTACGTAGCAAGATTAGAAACTACGAATGATGGATCAGCTACGGGTATGAAGGAGACCCACAATGTGCCGCCCTCAGCCACTCGTATATAGGTTCTGTGGCAATATCAGATTGAAATGACCTAGGTGAAGATCATACTAACACACCTAGAATACCAGATAAGATCGTTCTTCGAAAAGTTGCCCACGACGCAGTACAGTGTTTGGAAGTGACCACTAACCTTTAGGTTAAGGCGTACATTATTATTTGGCAATACGAAAAGAAACCCACTTCGGTAACCACCACAATGGCTTGAAATCACTGAAGAGGGACGGACATCTTGTTTCCAACAAAGTGTTTATGGATACCTCGTCGACATCATCACTTCCATCGCTCTTTTTGACCCGCAACGTGGCAGGTTTGTCCGCAAAATGGATGATAGGGGAGCCGCTAGCAGATAGTTTACTCGTGAGTGAGAGAACAGCTCCCATGGCACCGCCCACGAGGATGCTAACCAAAGCAGTAAACCTATGGGCCAGAAGAGGTGGGAAAGGACATTACGAGAGACACGCACACTCCTGCAGGCTGCCCAATAGAAAATTGCCGTAGATGGGTAAACCTCATGCTCTGATGTCCCGATGAGCCCGAGGCCAACTCGTAGGGACAAACCGTCTTTGCCGGTACCAAACATTTTTACTACTTAATCCCAAGCTTCCCTTCGACGCCCTACATTGTCCTAGTTCGAGCGGTCCTGTCGCCTCAGGTTTGCTTCGTTCTTACTATGAATTAGGTCAATAGAAGACAACATTGTGTATTGTGCAAAGGACAACGCGGAGGTTGGGCGGACGGAAGAGAGAGACGCAGAGAGACGCCGGTCCGTATCTTTCACATGTGATATTAAATAATTCCGCTGCCGGTCACGTAAGAATAATTCCTTATCATTATCACCTACCGTTTTGATTATTTAGTCCAACTCCGTAGAATACTGTGTGGCTGGTCATTGAGTCGACCCACCGTCGACAGTTGGGTAGATAACCAAGCCCACTACTAGTACTTAGTGGCAGAAAGTTCTCTGCGATTTTCACGACAAGATTTTGCGGAACGACGAATACGTTTCCTTCCATCGAAGTTTTGGTGGTAGGTAGGTACCGATGGCGATGTCAAAATCTCTTCGCGTTGGTGGCATGCGGGCAGATTGACAACGAGGTGTTACTATCAAGAATTTACTCCATCGCAGTCTACCATGGGTAGTTCAATAGCACATCATCGCATAGATGCATAAAAAGGACGTGTATCTCAAATATGGGACTTACCAAATAAATTATACTATAGCTGCAGTACTTACTCTAGTTCAGCATGAATTAGAGATGCCTTTGCTTCAAGGTTTGTGAGTAATTTATTGGGAGGGCACCTGAGCACCAGCCGTTCACGTTGAAATAGCTGCGATTCAGATATCAACGTGGCGAAGAACAGAGGTGAAGTTTGAACCGGGCTGTAAATAAATTCGAGTGGGCTTTATTTTGATGAGTACTTCAAGCCGGAGGACGATCCGACCGGTATACTTACATCTGATAACACGTTCAACAGCATTGCCGACGATGAGCTATAGATCGGGTGCTCCTATGTCAAGCAGCGGCAGCCGCGTTTCCTCTGACGAAAATTTTTCCGTCGAACCAGTCCGCTATTTCGACAGTGTCAACGAGGGGGTCGACCTAGACAGATGATCCGAAGGTTTAGCAATATCAGTACATACAATCATCAGTCAGACGAGTTGAGAATGAAGACACGATGAAATTTGACCCATAGAGCAAGATTGAGGTCGTGTTAATTCTCCGCTGAGGGCATATAATTCTCTCAGAGAATGTCAGTGACCAAGTGCTTATGATCCGCAACAAGGGCGAAGCTGCCGAGAAAAATAAACCAGGGGTTATTCACACAATAATAGGTGCTGAAACCAATTCAGCAGCGATCCGCAATAGGTAAGTATTTGCTGAGATGAACAGATAATGCCGCCGCAATAAACTAGAAAAGCGGCCAGAACTAAAGCGAACCACTTTCAAGATCCAACCGTCGGAGAAATAGGAGACGAGCAAAGCGGAGTCGGAGTCTCATTTTCCAGATATAGATGATAACCACACGCAACGATGCAGAGAAATACAGTCGTTGCATCTGGGACTGTAGCTTTCTCATCTATTCAAAGGTTGTGATGGGGTGGAGTACGAGGCCTTAATGAGACACCCATATTAAATACGACGTAGACGGAGAATAGAGAGAAGCCATGAAGTGAGCGCCTTTGAGAAGACCTGCGCGGGAGAATAGTATAGTTGTGGCAAAGTGACAAGTTGAGAGGCGTGAGCATGAACGAAGCACCACAGGCGAGTATCCAGTAACTTGGGAGTGGCGCCATGAATAGAATGAAGTGATGCCTTCTAGCCTGGCAATGCAGATATTGCTAGTGGTGCAGCAAATAATGTGAAGTCGGCTTATGGGTCTCGATGGCGGTGGCTTGTCCGCTTCCTATCAATATGTTGTAAAATGTTTCATCATGTAGCGCAAAAGCATTTGGCTAAGTCGAAGCAAGAGGGGATCCACTGTTGGTCTTCAATACTTCCTTTGAAAATGGTTATGTTCGGTAACGGCGGGGTAAGTAACGGTAAGAGGCTAGAGCAGCAGATTTTCTATTTGGCTGAAAGACAGCATCACGTGGTAGCGTGTTTGGTTTGGCGCGCCAGGAAAGTGATTGTTTGAACTTGTAGTCTTCCTCCTCACCCCTTTACAACAAATCCTGCCCGCACATTTTTCCACTGGGTAATCTACGATAATTTCTCTTTTCTGGCTCCGACGATTTTGGAAGAAATCTATGCAATCTCATTGAAATAATATCCTGAACCTCTACTCGCCTGTTCATTCTCTTGTTGCATGGATAACATTGTTCCTGCATCTCCCGCTTCCTCATCTGCTTCTGATAGCGATGCATTCAACACGGGATCCGCGCATGTTTACTTTGGCCCTTTCAAGACACCGGAAAGGAAGTTCATTGCTGCTTCGAGAACGCTTTTCCCACCTCCGCAACCCTCCGCGGTCCGCCGTTCGCCTAGGCTATCCAGCCCGCGCCTAAGATCGGCTTCTCCAATGGACGTCCAAGCAATAGAAGAGGATATCAGGGATATTGAACAGGTTGCGCAGCTTGTCAATGATTCGGACGAGGATGAGGGAGAGCCTTCGGGTTCAGGGATGGGAACACCCCAGGTCGGCGACGATAACTTTCCCGACGGTGAGTAGCATAATGGCTATTTGCATCTTCTATTCAACTAATATCCCATAGAACCGTCATCCGCATTGGCCGACAGGGTAATCCATGCACTTGACAATCCATCACCACCACCGAGTCCTCCTTCCGCCCTGCGCATTTTTGACCCGTATCATACGGCCAGCCCGGACGGGCCAACTGACTATCATACGGACCTGATGTCTCTAAAAATTAACGATAATTCTGAGACGGGGAGTGAGATCACATTCTTGCTTGCATCTGGCGAGCAGCATCCTGTTGCTCAATCCACTACACCACCGCCAGACATCTTTGTTAATGATGGACAGGCAGCTCGCGAGTGTTTGATTTCATTTGAATCTCCACCTATTCTTCCCAAACGACAGGACGCCGGCAAGGCGACTTTTCACGAAACAATGATACCCCCCAATCAGCCAACACTTTCTGTGGACGACCTACTATCACAGTCCCCTCACAATCTGAGCACACCTACCCGTGACACTCCAGGGCAGACTCTAGGAATCATAAATGGTGCACCAGTACCTAAGGATAAGTCGACAATGCTTTACCGACAAGAATGTACGCCCGAGGTAGTGATCACCACTCCTTCAATAGCGGAGCAATCCAACCTGCATAACGATATACCTGACATAGTGCCGAATACCACACAATCAACATCTACGGAAGGACTTGCAGCCACTCCTTTGCGTCGGTCTACTCGACCGCGGAGGAGTATCACTCCGTCTCCAACCCCAGATCCAAATCCGCCCATATTCGTCGCGCCGCCCTCTATTGCTCGCACACAGGTGAAAAAAAGGACGCCAGCGCTTATAATTGATAACGAAGCTGTTAGCGATTCGCAAGACGAACAAGACGACGTCCGAAGATCACCTTCCCCGCCTAAAATTGAATCAGTTATTCGTGGCCGGCATCGTAGTCCTGGAAAAGCACCGTTGTCGTTTCGAAGAGAATTGGGTTCACTGTCTCCTACCTCGTCTAATGTACTGTCGACATTGGCATTTACTTCGGTGGATGATCCTATAAACGAGAATGCCACAACCATGCCTCGTAGCCAGGTCGCATCGACAAGCTCGCAGCCTATGTTCTCATTCTCTGTTTTTTCTCCGCCGACTGAAGCACCTACTACGCCAGCACGCTCTACAGGACCCGTTCGTTTTGCAAGCCCCCCTAAAGCTTCCAGTCCCTCAAAGGCAAATACATATCGTATTCAAATGCCAGTTAGTGGCGATCCTACCACCAATACACCGGCGCGCAGAATACCTATCGCCCAGGCCGTCGCTCAAGGACATGTCTCGCCTGAGAAGGCGGTACAGCTTGGATTTGCAGCCAATGGCACACCTTTACCATCTACATCTTCACCGGCAAAAAGGGTCCTTATGTCGGACAGTGCAGCTCCTGCACTAATGAAATCCAACAATCTTCGTCCAGCAAGTCCAGCTAAGAGAACTCTTGGCCAAAGAGGACCATCGGCCGAACTAAGTCAGCGCTTTACCGCCTCTCTCAAAGGCAAAGAACGGGCTCTGCCAGTGTCTCAGGAACGAATAGCAGCACTTCCCAAACTTCCCTATCCTCTACTGTCTTCGACATCCGCGTCAAGCTCACAATCAGCGCCCTCACAAGACGTTATACATGTGAGGCCAAGCCCTGCGAAATCTGCATTGAAACAGCCCACTAGCAGAATACCCAGAATAGGTATTAAGCCCTACGCCCGCGCTATCCCAAAGGTTTCAGAGAAGTCAACAACCGATCTTACCAAAGTAAATGATATATTCTATTGTTAATTTTTGCTTACGTTGATTTCTTCGCTTAGCCTCTTCTGAAGTCTGTGGATAGTGCGTCGGTGGCACGGAAGAATGCTCGAGAAGGAGCGAAACCCCTGGCAGCGAGCTCGTCGTCTCGTGTCAAACATTCTGCGTCTACGTCGTTGACGACTACTTTGAAACGTAAACGGGAAGGGGAGATAGTATCTCCTGCAAAACCTCGTGTGATTATGTTGCGCCAAGTCGCACCACTTGCGACCCCACCCATTGAAACATTGTCAATTACTCAACCTCCTGCTTCGACATCCACCACGTCAGCCAAAGTCAAGAAACCAATGCAAGCACCGGTACGAATCCGTCGCGTAATAGACGCAGAGTCTACAGTCTTCGTAAAACATAAACCCCTTACTCAACCGGATGCCGAGCAAACTACAAAAACAACGAGCCAACAAACTCCTGAGACGCCGTCGTTACTCATCGCGCCAGTCCCTGCATTGGCGACAGAAAGCAACGAAGTCCACCCTAGTTCTCCCATGAAACAGGACCCGGTGGAAAATTCGCAGCAAGCGCCAGAACAATCCAGCGATGAGGCAAACGCCCCAGGCACTCTCGACGATGCCACAGGAGCGACCTCCTTCATATCGGGGCTAAGGCGCACTACTCGCTCGCGAAGAAGTACGCCGTTGAATGATGTATTCACGGAAGGCGGCTCACGGACCACCACCACTCGACGAAAGCCGCCAACCTTCCGCTCTGACGACGTATTCTCGGGCATGAGCATGACGGCCCTCAAAGACCTGACGGTGTCGAACACTGTCAAAAACCAGCGATACGTTGTTGCCAAACTAGAGACGGAGGTGATTCGAAAGGAGGGGACGCGGCCTGAAAGCCCGGCTGTGAAGATCCGTACCATTGTCCAGCGCCAGCAGGAAGAACGAGATAGGGACAGGGCGGAGCGGGCTAATCGGCGCGCGAGGCGGAGTGGGGAAGACCTCCCCTCCAGCGATATAGAAGATCCAAACGGTGCAACCTATTCTGACGACCTAATGTCTGTGGACGAGGATGGAGATTCGTCAATCAGGCACACGAGAGGAGCAGGAGAAAGTGATGATTATGAAACTCCGGATAGGCACAAAACGATCAGGCCTATACGCCTGTTTGGATCCAATGGAGAAGCAGTAGATGCTGCGCAGATGAGACGGAGAGTGAAATGGGATAGAGGTCTCTTCACAACGGTCTATTTGGATGAAGTCAAACTCGGCACAAGGCAGACCTCGAAGGAGAATCGAGCCCTCAAGAGCATACTGGCACCCACCGCCAAGGTTTGTCATGTACATCTAGATAATGACCTTCCCTTTGCTAATTCCATACTTCAGGCTCTTCGATTAGACACATTAGGCAACCACCCTCATGCTGATTCTCCGCTTGTTGATATCGTTCAAGAAAACATCACGGTGAAGAAAATTGTTTACGACAGCGATGTAATTGTGTCGGAAATTGCAGTAGCACCAAAGAATACGAGGTCAAAAAGCAAAAAAAAGCAGTAGCGGAAGACTTCATGATATATCACGAATGTCTACATGTCATATATACTCTTGTATATATGGCGTTCAAAGTGTACAAAAACCGAAACGCGAGATTATATTAGGTTTGCGATATTCTTTTAGCACTTTTTGATGTACTTGCTATTATTTTCTTAAATGTGAACTCAAGTGAAGAAAAAAAAGAATGTCGCAGAAATGCAAGATGCGCGCGCTACTATTTTCAACAGCGCGATCTTTTTTTTCTGCGCGATACTTTTTTGTCCACTGCGATACTCTTTTTTGACATGCGATCTTATTTTTAATTAGGGTATTTTTTCACTCATGCTTCGTGCTTGGGTTGCTGGAACCCGTTAACAATGAGCTGAAGCACTGTGTTCACGCATAGTGAACGGCAGCCAAGCGGCGGGCTACCCGATCTAGCCGACGGCTTGCCGTGACGCTGCACTGGTCGGCAGGATGCCGGCTCCGCGGACTGAGTTATAATTTTGCTTCCACGACCGCGGTGGGTGCATACACGCTGGGGATGCTGGCGTGGTAGGTGATGCTAAAATCCACGCTATATGATGTTCATCTACTTGTTTACGCAGACGCACCGTCGAGTTAATGAGTCGGATAATGACGCTCCGAGGGAGCGCGGACACTGTGCGTCGTGTGCATCCCCTTCGAGCGGCAGTGACAGCGCAGGTACGCTACCCGCACCCGCGCTAATCCATGTATTCAGGTGTGTGTATACAATTACYGMACTGCCCTACACTGTCCTCGCTCATGCACGTCAACGTCCAATCCCACCACARGCCGCGYTGGGTGTCGTCATGTCGACTTGGTACACGCCCGTGACGCCGACCGACTGGGGCAGTAACAATGTGTCCTTCTCACGCGTCTACTCCTTCGGCGTGGTTTGGTGCCTTTCTCGTGTGCACACGAGGAGTGAGCCGAGATTATCAGAGGACACGGCTATACACATGTGGACGGTGGCAGCAGCTGCGCACAGGCCGAGCGCGCGCTATGGCAGACGCACCGTTCACCTGAGCGACAGGCGCTCCGAGCAAGCATGAACAGTGGGTTGTCCGCATCCGCTTCGRATGGCTGCAAGAGCGCAGCGGCTGTGTACGGCGTGTGGTGGCGAGTACGCRCGATGGACAGGTACACTCTTCCCTAATATGATTTACGTTGATGCGGTCAAGGCKCCAGATGCCCCAAATTGCGCTAATTTATTCTGAGGGAGACACCTTCTTGCCGCGAGCCTGCTGTCTGCGGAGACGTCGTCAAGTGATGCTATTCTCTGAATCCCATAGGATATCGCAGTGCCAAAGTAGACATGAAGTGCTTGCACTTGCTCTCTATGCTGTCACACCATGTTACGGTTCCATCATTTCCCATCTATTTTCTTTCCCCTTTTCCCCATCACTCGTCTACTTCGCCGGCTCCTCTCTATCGTCCGCCCCTTGTTTCATARRCATCTATCTTCTTTTCGTTGATATCGATCCATCATCCAGCTGCCACCCTCTCCTGTTACGATCATGAGGGAGTGCCCACCCTTGTTATCCCTAACTGTTTCATATTCGTTTCAGCAAGACATATCTTTCGTGATCCTTTCAGAGACACCATATTTATCCACGTTGTACCCTATTTAAGCCCTCGTGGCACACTATGTTCTTTAGCTAGTTCTTGTTACACATCGCTTGTATACCTTTAGTCTCTCAATACTATCGGTTTACTCTGCTCTTACTTGCTCGACTATAACGACTCTGAGTGCGCTCATTCGTTATACGTCTCTCGCCCGACTTGCTATTCTTTTAGCACACCTAAGACTTACACTTATTCCGATAAGCGATAAGTCTTCGAGGTCGTAACAAAAGAACTAGCTCCTTACTCAAAGCCCGTCAACACCCTGTTCGACGAACCCAACAACAAACCGACCCGACAGAAACTCCAGGCGTTACTTGGTACTTAACCAGTAACRAAAACGACAAGAGGAACTACGGCATCCCGAAGACAGACCAYCTCGTCAAGGCATCGACCGTATCCCAGCAGAACACCATCCCCAATACCCAGAYCCCCAGCAGAACCAGTCCAGCCTGCTGTCCCCGAATCCGAACCAGAGCCAACCACTGAAAGGGAAGAAGTCGCAGACCTCCCGCCGATCCCTGAAACCTCAGAGAAAAGCTCCTCTGAAAACGAACGCCTCTCAGACGACGGCAGAAGCCATCTGAGAACACCCGACTACCTGCCGAACCCTTACGACGTCGAAAGCACAATCGTACCCTTGGAAATCCCAGACCAACCCGGCCTACCCGACCAATACAACCCTTTTAACTTGACAAATATGGCAGAAGACCWTGAAGATATGGGCGAAGTCCCCGTRAACCGAACCACGACCGATGAAATCAAAGAAAAGGAACTTGGAATCAAGAAACCCGAACCATTCGATGGAGAACCAAAGAATTGGGAAACATTCTGGGACTCAGTCTTGCTGTACACAGGTGTTAACCACAAACATTACAAAGATGCACCAAGATACATTGGATTCGTCCTCTCCTACATGACCGAAGGGAGCGCCGCCACCTGGAGACGAAACTTTATTAAAGCACACACAGACGCGTTTGACCAACTAAAGTTCCCGTCTATCGACACGTTCAATATCTCAATCAGGAAAGAATTCGAACCGACCTTCTCAAAAGAAGAGGCCCTTGAAATGCTCAAAAGTTTGAGGCAGGGAAACACCCCGATCGACAGCCACAACATCACCTTCAAAGGACTCGTGTCGCAAGCAAAAATCACGGGAGAAACAGTCAATGTCATATCGCTCTACCAAGATTCGCTTCGCATGCCACTACTCGCAAAGGTCCTTTCAAACGAAGACCCTGAAAACTTGACAACAATCGAAGATTGGTACAAGAAGGCGACCCAGCATGAGAAACAGTGGCTTCGCCTGAAACAGATTCAAGAAAGATTCCGAGGACACCGAGGAAATGACAATGACTACCGAAACAACAACAACAGATATCAAGGAACAAAGAAATTTACCCCACAGATGCGAACCTGGAGAAACTATGCCGGAGGATCCAACAATAACCAACGAAACTCCAACTCGAACTCATCCCGACCCCGATACGATCCAAATGCAATGGACACRTCTGCTGACACTGTCGACATCGRCGCCATRACCCCAGAGAAACTCGAACTCATGAAGAAGGGGGCCTGTTTCCACTGTGAAGAACGAGGACACCGCGCTGCCCAATGCCCGAAGAAGGGGAAATCCTTCGAGAAGCCTAAAGAAAAGTGGACKGGGAAATCRGCTGCCACTTACATCCGAAACATAATGAGCGAACTAGATGATAAGGAAGCCGACATTGCGACGAACGAATTAGCCAARGAGGGTTTTTGATTGGGAAGTGTCGGTCGACGTCGACCCTTCCGAAAGTTATGTCCATCCACTCTGTAACTTATGATAAGACCAAAGAATTTATTTATCCTATCCAAGTACAAAGTTCGCYGGATGACAAAATCGTCGAAACAGAAGCCCTRCTCGACTGCGGAGCTGGAGGGAAATTTGTTGAYCAAAATTATGCAAGAAACATGAAGTGGCCCCARACGAAGCTCGAGAAACCCATCAGAGTCCGAAACGTCGATGGAACACTAAACAAAACCGGAGTCATCACACACCAAACGGAGTTAACAATTACGGTAAAAGGGAAAACCCGAAAACATCAAYTCTTGATCACTGGATTAGGAAARCAAAAGATCATCYTGGGACTACCTTGGTTCACGGAGGAAAATCCCGACATCGACTGGAAAAATCAGACGGTCAATTGGAGGACAGAACTCCCARCAGAAAAACCGAAGGATGTGAGAAGCCGCTACCCCTTAACGATCAACRCTGTAACRACACCGGAAACTATGGAAGCATGGATCAATGCCAAAGAGCTAACCTCCCAAAATCTCGAAAAATCGACGCCCAAAGTCGAGAAGAAGAAAACCCTGGAAGAATTAGTACCACCAGCTTACCATGAATATCTGGACRTCTTCGATGAAGAAAAAGCAAACCGGCTACCAYGACGAAGGAAATGGGACCATGCAATCRAACTCAAACCGGGTTACGAGCCAAAAGTACACAAGCTATACAGCCTCAGCCCGGGAGAGAGAGACGCCCTGAATACTTTYATCGATGAAAACCTGKCCAAAGGATATATACGRGAATCGAAGTCGGAACAAGCATCGCCYTTCTTTTTCAGGGAAAAGAAGGACGGGAAACTGCGACCAATATTGGATTACCGAGCGCTCAATGAACACACCATCAAGAATGCCTATCCTTTGCCTAGAATTGAAGATTTAATGGCTAGACTACAAGGAGCCAAATACTTCACAAAAATGGACCTCYGATGGGGTTTCAATAAYGTCCGAATCAAAGAAGGCGACGAATGGAAAGCCGCTTTCATCACTGAAAGAGGACTTTTCGAACCCACCGTCATGTACTTCGGCCTATGCAACTCGCCCGCGACCTTCCAAGCAATGATGAATGACATATTTAAGGAAGAACTGAGGCACCAGAAATGTTATTTGATCATCTACATGGACGACCTGCTTATATTCGCTGAAACCATCGAAGAACTGCGAAAACGAACCAAGGAGATCCTCCAGAAAATGAGAGATAACGACCTTTACCTCAAGCCAGAGAAATGCGAGTTCGAAGAACCAAAACTCGAATACTTGGGCATGACTGTCGAAGAAGGGAAAGTCTCTATGAACCCGGACAAAGTCAAAGGAATCGCAGAATGGCCAGAACCAGAGAACGTGAAAGAAGTCCGACAATTCCTAGGATTTGGAAACTACTACCGGAAATTCATACGGAACTACTCTAACCTCGCCAAACCCTTGAATGAATTGCTCCAGAAGGGAAAAGAGTTCTCGTGGTCCTCCGAAACACAGAAAGCATTCGATAAGCTCAAACATAGATTCACCACGGAACCAGTGTTGAGCATGCCAAACCCGGAGAAACCTTTCCAGATCGAAGCGGATGCATCCAAATACGCGTCAGGAGCCGTTCTGTCACAAAAAGACGAAGAAGAAAAACGCCATCCATGCGCCTTCATATCTCAAAGCTTCTCACCGGCCGAACAGAACTATGTCATCGAAGAAAGAGAACTCTTAGCGATATTGAGAGCACTAAGAGAATGGAGACACTATATCATTGGAGGAAAATATCCTACAACGGTCCTAACAGACCACAAAAACCTAGAAAAATGGTCCAGAGGACGTCAGATGAAAGATCGACTGCGACGATGGTACCTGGAACTATCAGGATACAACCAAGACACCAAATACACCCCGGGAGTGAAGATGACACAAGCGGACGCACTATCGCGAAGACCCGACTATGTCATAAAAACKGATGACCCCGAAGAAATAGTGATGATACCSGAGAGCTTGATTATTAGGATGATCGATACTGAACTRCAGGACGACATAGGAGAAGAATCAAATCTAGATGAATCAGTCGAAGACATCGCAAAAGTATTGCAAAACGGACCGCCTGAAGCAAAACACGATTTGGACGACTGGAGCATCCAAATAAAAGACAATCATATCTTCATC
>KN817701.1:39384-52879 GCA_000827495.1 Hypholoma sublateritium FD-334 SS-4 | reverse complement strand
GCTTTTTTGAGGTGTGTGGGAATTTTTTATGATGGCAAGTCGGCACAGCACAGGCATGGCTGATTTTTTCAAACTCAGCTACATGCCAGCTGGTGCCGGAAAACATGCTGGGCAACTGCCCAAAATATCAGGCCATCTGAGGGCCCAGTGTAAGTGCTTGGTGCTGGAAACTGTTCTTGGGCAACTGCCCAAGAGCTTGGGCAGTTGCCCCTGTGGATGCATGGGACTACTTGGGCAACTGCCCATGTATCATACATGAAACTAGCAGCATAGGTTGACCTGCCATAATTTCTCAATATAATGCTGGTTCGTAGTCGTCCATACTTGCAATTATAATGTTGTTTACTCACTGTGGTTGTTGTCTCAAGCCAGCAATAAATGGCGGTGTCTAGGAGCGGAATTGCATTGAAAGGCGGTCGATAGATTGGAAAAAGAAGGATCGCAAGAAAGTGCCGCAGAAACAGGTAAGGTTGCACTCGTAGAGTGGGAGCCATTACACTTCAAGCTCTGTTCTGGGTCTTGCAAATGTCGTGGCTGAATTGGCGAAGTGACTGGTTGGCGCCTGTACGTCCCTTCATTTGGTCGGGTTAGACTTTTTGATGTGTCTAATCTTCCTACTTGGACTGTATAGTCATCACCACATTTTTCCGACTTAGCGTTGAATCTTGTTATCCTGCTTGCATTGTATAGTCATCACCACATTTKTTCCAACTCAGTGTCACTCATTGTAGAATTTCATTTTAAATGTACCAATGGATTTGACCATTTTCAATATTGCTTGCATTGTATAATCATCTCATTTTTCCACTGCAGCTAAATACAGACAGATATCTCCAGAATTGTACGATTAAGTTAACACCGTATATAGTACAATTGACATGATTGAAAACTAGCCTTGAGCAGAGGCCCTGGATTCTATAGTTCTCCACACTTTTCTAGTGCAGTAGACAGTACTATGATATCAGTTGATCACCTATCAAGCCTACAATGCTCACTATGTACCACTCACCTACCACAGCTATCCTGTAGCTCACAGTATGGTGAAAAGGGTTGCTGCAGACTGCTACGGAGTGCTGTATAGACCATGTGACCACTGTGGCCACTGTGGGCCCCTTTCCGTCCGGGACGGGATCGCTGTGTGATGCTATGGGAAAAATCAAGCATTGCTGATGCAGAGCATTGAGTGCTACAAGCTCCATTCAACGTGGTTTGAGACGTTCTCTGATACGTTTTAATCGCATTTTAAGTCTATATATGATCCAAAAAGGACCACAGCAATTGAAGGATCCATTCCTGAGTTATAGTCTGCCAGCATGGGGACATGGGGGCAGACATCACATTTCTGGGTCTTAACCTCGACGTTTCACTACGTGTATAGGTGCGTTGGAAAGGTATAAATGAGGAGAACCCGGAACTGCAAAGATCAAGCCAATACGACCAGGACTCGTTGAATTCAAAGGGAATGTGCATCTTGGGGAATCCCACAGAGTACATGGAGCCACCTGCTCAATACAGCCTTGTTTGGGAGAATCAAGGAAGCGGTTTATTTGCAGTATTGAAGAGAATGAATTGCTGAATGAATCATGGCAATAGACAGTTCCATTCTGGAGTTATAGTATGCCAGCATAACATCAGTAAAATGTGGAAAAGTTGATATCTAGTTTCAGCTCCGACAGAACAGTGGCAGTGCTACACATGATTATATGCGCTTACAGGATATTACATCCTAAGCGACACACTTGCGGGGATATCTCGGTAACTATCTATCCATTACATCATACTAGAACTTTTGAACTGGGTGTTGGGTGAATTTAAGTCAAATATCACTGTGATAAAGTAGTATAACCTCAATGAATCATCGTTGCGAAATTGAAAAGACAATATGAGACAATGTAATCATTAAGGTCAGAACACACGGAAACGTCATAGATATCTAATAATATTACCAACAATCAACCTTTGTATAGTAAATATAACTATGCAAATAGATTGTATACATCTTCTGTGTTGATTATGAGGGCGATGGGCATAGGATGCCATTGAAATAATCTGCGATAGATTGTGTAGCAACATTCCCACATGGCAAATGTGTGTCACACACTGGCAATGGCATACGACTTCTTTTGTTTCGATTGAAGGCTTGGCGCGGGCCAGATCCTATTGACATTACATGTTGTTGACATTGGAGAAACCAATGTCTTCTTAAATATGCTACAGAGACGCCAAGTAAACTGTTGGCTTCCAGTGTCCACACACATTGTGAGAGATCGAAGTTCGAACAGCAGGTGATATGTTCGGTTTTTCTAATTTCAGTAAAAACTTCAATATCGTACAAACAGGCCACGGCTAACTACTCCCTATATCAATTAATTCAGCCTATAGAAGACTGCCAGCGGTGCCTAATCAACCTTTGGATGTCTCGTGGATGTCGGGCGATCAGGTGACGACGGGTGAAAAGGGCGGTGAGATCGAAGGGAGCGAAGACATGTAGATGCATGTCCCATTTGCTTTCGCAGTGGCTGATGCACTGACGGGCAGCGACAGCTGGGAAATCAAACAGAACAGACGATGTGCATGTCCAGCTCATTGTTGCAATGTCTGAGGAGGCGATGGTGGAACGCCGGCGACAGTTGGAAAATTGGGCTGGACGTGCAATATGCATGTCCTGCTTGTGGTCGCAGTGTCTTAGACGGCGATGGTCGGAGGCGGTGGCGAAACCGAGGAGAAACCTGGATTCTGGAGGGCGTGCATATGCAAATCCTTGGGTGTTTTGGCAGTGACAGAAGCGACGATGGACGGAGATGGTGGCAAAATCAGTGCATATGCACACCCTGTTTGGTCTTGCAGTGGCGGGGGCAGCGACAGGCGGCAACAGCAACGAAATGGAGCAGCCTGCAGGACACATTCAGAGTATATCCTGGTTTTTGCAAGGTGGCTGAGGTGGCAAAATTGAGAAAGCCGTACAACGTGCATGTCCTACTGGCTTTTATAGGGGCCGTGGAATCAAGAGCCGGCAGATGGCGACGGCGAAAACAGTACATGGGGCACACACCTCCTGCTTGTTTGCACGGCATCTGAGGTAGCAAGAGGGGGAGAGCGCGGCGATACCAAGCAAGGAGTCAAGGACATACTTGAAAGTACACGGCTGGGATGTTTAAGTCAAGAGAGCTGCAGACGTTGCCAGCCAACTTCCAAGTCATCGAGGATCTTGAGTGTTTTCTTAGCGATGCTTGGTAGATACGGCAGCGGTATTGGGGCATTATACGCGTTCACTCTAAGTAGTTCAGTGGAGCAAGCGGCGGCGCATACATACAGTAGTGAGAGGCGGAAATTGCAGTGATATCAAGCCGGTCCAGGAGATGCGTAACTGATACCTCCTGGCTGATTCCACAGCCGCTGAGCCTTGGCTGAGTCGGCGGAGGTAGCAGAGGGCGGAGATGGTGAGGATAATGACTAAAGTATACATCCTGATTAGTGGCCAGTTTGGCGGATCCAACTTCGCTTGTGGGATACACCAGTATTTCGATCCTGCCCGTATAAATTAGTTCAAGGGAGAAAGGGTACAAAAAAAATAGTACACACCCAATCAGTAAAGTCTGCCTTTTCGTGCACCCCTAGTGAACAGTAGTCCGCACGATTGCCTTCCATCCGATTAGGATCTCACCAGCAGGCGACAGGTCACCCGACGTCCTCAGACATCGTCTAGACTGTCCCACTGGGAGGTGAGCAACACAAGCAGATCACACCTGTGGTACCTCGGACCTCCATTGTCGAGTTGCAGCAGTGTCAAACATGGAGCTGCCTCCGACTCCACCGCTGGAACATCACCTAGCGAAATGAAGTTCTTGTTAGACTTGATTTGGGTTTGATAGCAGCAGCTACGACTGCAGAACTCACTAAACATGGGTTTCTGCACATGCTCACATTGGGGGCTATTTTACCTTGATTTTGCCTGCCGCAATATGTATGAACATGCGTCAAACTTCGCACTGCACAGCGCCTGCATATTAAAATATGGAAAGAGGTTGGAAATGCAGTGGGACGTACTGTTCCGTTACGGCCTATTTCTGCAATGTCATTACGCGAAAGTTCTAAACTCAAGAGAAAGAGATATGAATCGATTTTCGAGATGGCTGGTGATGACCAAGGGATACGCAGAAAGGCAAGAAGTCCATAATACAATGGCGATGACAGTTGAACGTTCAAGTTGAACATTGAACGCTGACTAGTCACGGTAAGTCAATAATTAATAAGCAACACAGGCTGGCACACCGGATATTGACAATCATATCCGAGTCGTACTAGAACCGTACCAGCACACCTCTGTGGTCACCTGTGGTCACGAATCCGATCACCGAAAGCCTTCAACCTGCCTTCGACTGTCATCTTGTGCTCAGCGCTTTCTCAACGACTCAATTGATAGGTGAAGAGCCCAGAATCTGGATAGTCACCAAGGTAATGTGATTTAGTCGGAGACCGAGAGGGCTCTACTATAAAATTAACAGTCGTTTTTCGCTAGACCCCAATCTGGGCTTGCCAGCCTTACCACCAATGGCTCACTTTCAACACTCTGAGGCTGGGTCGCCAAGGGCGTCGTCAGTCTCTGTCATTTCTACAGCTTCTGGAGAATACCCGGAACCTCTATTAGCCCCGCAGCCCATCCGATTTACTCATTTGGAGGCAAATACCCCAAGTGTTTCGCCGAGTACCAGTGGCCCGCCTTCAAGTATCGGAAGTATAGCTGAATACGGTATCTACTTATTCAGTGTTGATTTGATTTCCCTATGTCTGATGATTTTTGCAGCCTACACATCCTTTCAGGTTCCACCGTCTTCAATGACACAACCGATACCGCAATTCGACGGGTTCCCGCCGGGCCTTACTAACTACCAGCAACAATCGGACTACTTGCTTCACCGTCTACGCTTGCTCGAGGAGTACTTCAATAGATGCATGTTACAAATACAGTCGGATTCCGGGGATATTAGATTCTATCTGCGATATAAAGTGAGCTTTTACAATCGCAATTAATCTTCTGGAACGCATTGCTAATTTTTTGAATTTTCTAGGACCCATCGTTCGATCATATTCTGTGGGCTCGTGCTGTTCTAGACCAAGGGATGACAGTCGCTACCGAGGTTTTGCGGGATGTAGTGGCTTTGTCTCCAACCGGCCAAAATCTTTTGAAGGAGGATCTGTCCAATGCTAGCCGCATCTGGCGTCGCTACCTTCTTTCACAGAGTCGGTTTCCTCAAGGATACATACTTTCACCAGAGGAATTAGTGGAGGATAACGCTCATCGTCTCAGCATTGCAATGGACCTCCTACGGCAGCACATTGGGACTTCTGTCGATATTGTCTTTTCGAATGGCTCCAGTGCTCTCCGAGAACTTCTGGA
This sequence comes from Hypholoma sublateritium FD-334 SS-4, assembly GCA_000827495.1. Classification (NCBI taxonomy): domain Eukaryota; kingdom Fungi; phylum Basidiomycota; class Agaricomycetes; order Agaricales; family Strophariaceae; genus Hypholoma; species Hypholoma sublateritium. Next base: position 47,481 of record KN817701.1, on the reverse strand, counting down.
CAACGCTGACGCCATGCGCTTATTAACTGAGAGGAACTCTATAATTAGGAATGTGGGGAATCGATTTGCCCATACCCTTCCTTCGTATGATAAAGTCCGAGAGGAACTGTGTGGCCCGAATTCTCACCTTCTGACAATCGACAATGGGAGTACCCAGACAGGAATTTCGGGAATACTGCTTTTCCTCCAACGCATGCAGCCATCCCCTTCACCTTTGCATCGTCCGCCTCGTCCGCCTCGTCCACCGCATCAACCAGACAATGTTGTACCCTCTCCTTCCGTTCCATCATCTTCAATTCCCTCTCCTGTGGTGCCCTCTCCTTCCATGTCGTCGCCTCCAGCATCTGCAGGCGTAGGCACAGCAGCTTCGTCTTCTAAGATGTCATGGGCATCAGTAGTTGCAAAGCAGACAACACCTGCATCATCACTTGCACCACAGCCCACGAGACCGGGACCGTCCACATCAAAGTCAGCCTCACCTCAGGCAACAGCACCGCCATCACCGGCACCGAGATCACTCCAGGCGGCTGCTAAAGCATCCCCTGCAGCGAAGGCTGCTGGTTCTGTCCATGGACATTCCTCTACAAACAAGACATGGCGAAAATAAATCCTGGTCTGAATTTTGTTTTTCTTTGCAAGTGGTACTATCATCTTCATTGATATTTATTGTCTCTTTTGTAACTTGTGGTATCGTCTCAGACTCTCAAGTATCACTAGACTTCTTGACTGCATTTGTATCTTCCTCGATCGATACTTATCACCTCAACACTCGAGTACCACTGGACTTCCTGATTGCCCTTGTATTGTCGTATCATCATGTATGGTATTGTAGGGAGCAGTCTGCATTTATATTCAAAGTTGTACTGGCTATTAATTTAAAAGTAGTATTCATGGAATTATAAATTGTTGTCTGGATCAGCGCCCCCATCGTCATCGTCATCGTCTTCCTCAGCGTCAAGTTCTTCCTCGTCTTCATTTTCGTCATTGTCTGCATCACTGTCCTCATCGTCGTCTGCATCACTGTCCTCGGCGTCCTCTTCATTGTCGTCTTCACTGCCTTCATCATCTTCGGTTTCTCCTTCATCTTCTGAAGACAAGGTGTCGTCAATTTCAGGAGGCTGTGCTATTTCCATTTCAGAGTCACTTGTTTCGTCTTCTTCATCTGTCGCAGGTTCTGAAGTCGTTGTGGGATCTTCCAAGGAAGTGGAAGAGGAGGTTTGAACTGTTTGACCAAAATGGCCAATGCCGTTTCCTTCAAATCGCATCAGCATATCTCGATCCACAAAACTGGAAGAAAAGAAAGGTCGTTGTGAGAAGAGAACAATCTACTTGGGAAAAAAAGCTCACATTCCAACGTAAAAGTTTTCCCAATCGTCTTGTTCCCTTGGAGGTCTGGCAGCTGTTGGATACCCTTTGTCCACAGTCAGAAGTTTGGTGGTCCTACCATCCACAAAGGAAGGAACAAGGTGACAACCTCTCAAGACAACGGAAGGATCAAGAAATCCAAAAGCGTATTCGTCGGTATCAGGAACAAATCCAATTTTGGGAAGTTTCGCTTCACTTCGTCCACAAGAATAATCGGGAACCACTCCCAGCCATCTCACCCACAGGAACTCTGTTCGCCAAAAACGATAATCTTGAGATGCTTGACCAGTATGTTGAACATTTGCATGGAAAACACCCATGACTGCTGCATACCAAAATGGATGGGCGCCAGGCTCCGTCTCTGGGGAAGCTACCATGACAAAGGGATGTGTGCGAGGGTTGATGGTGTCGTAAGCTCGGCGTAGATCATAAGTTGTATAATTGATTCGTGCTGTGCAAACTTGGAAAATGGTTTCGTTTTGGATGCGTATTGTCTGCCGGTCTTTGGAGGTAAATGAATCATCCTCATCTCCATCAAACGGGTGCCCAAGAAAACGTCCCAGAAGATGGTTGTACAGTGACCGTATAAAGTTCTGGAAACACGGTCAGCAAGAGTAGTATAACAGAAAGTTATCTGAATGAATACTAACCTTCTTGGCAGGATCTTCAGAATGTGTGCGCACAAATGAATATATGTTGATAGGTTTATTCCGAGACGCAGATATGAAATGGTGGTCTTCAAGGCGGCTTCCTTGACTAGCTTCCTGTACCTCGCATTTTTCGCTATGATGAAGTGCCTGCTTGCGACAGTATTTCTTTGCAATTTGCTGAATTGGGTTTTTTTTATTTGTTAGACCGTAGAATTGTTTAACGGAACGATGAGCTAATTCACCCTACACCAATACGTATGAGTCTTTCCGTAATGAGCATAGTTGAGTGGACAAACCAGCTGGGTTGAATAAGAGTCTGTTGTCCCAAAGTTGCGTATATGCTGGACGTAATCCCCGAGAAAGTGGAATTTTACTGTTGACAAATTCAAATTTGCAGCTTTACGTTCCCCAACGAATTGAAGTGTTACTTCTGGAATACAAATTTTGAGTCAGTGGACGATGAACAAAATGGCATTGGATTTTACGTAGAAGCTTACATTCAGAAACAGTTCCACTAGCAGGTGTGACATCTGTCATATCCGAGTCAGCGACAGGTTTAGGCACACCTCGCTTGATCTGGCGGCGTCTTCGAGCAGCTCTTTCTTTCGGAAGTTCCACAGTGCTGAATTTTGCACATGTTAAGTCCTGGAATTTTCGCATCAGTTCACCAAACTCTTTGGTCAATTCGTCCAGCAAAGAAAGTGATGATTCGGTATGCATTCGCAATTTAGCCAGACCATGCCATTCAGCTGTTCTATAAAGCAATTTCATGAGGCGTTTATTATCATTTCCTTCTAAAAGCCCTTCAAACGCTGGAATTGCACACTGATAGAGTATCATACTGAGATTAGCAATAAGCATATCGTAAAATTACGTGCCTGAAGTAGGTCCTCAAAGTCGCGAGCAGCAAGTTTTTTCATTTCTGATGAGTTTGCAGAAAAACAACGGATGGTTCCAGAGCCAAAAGTTGATATCTGACGATATCTGAAATCCAATCGTTTACGATGATATAGCCCAGATGATTTATTGATACTCACCTTTTGTCAAGCTCAACCACAAGCATATCTGAACCATTGCCTGCAGCATAGAGCAGACGTATGAGATGAGTAAACAACATTTTCCACACCCCAAGTTCGAATTCGTGGAGAAGGTCAACGACAAGCATATTTGAAGGGTTGAACTTGTCCTTTCCCAGTCGTTCAACAAAAGCATTCTATCCATTATATAGAAATCAAATGAAAGCCACACCAAGTAGATCGATGCGAACTTACCATGGTAGGAACACCAGAAAATTCCTTGAGCCATCGATCAACCCCACTTCCAGCAGCCGAATTCGCCTTTTCATATATAAGCTTCCGGGCTTTGACGACGTTGGTATACATGAAAGTTCTAAGCCTTTCGAGGCGTGTCTTACTGTCTCTGGCTTTACCGAGTTTACTCAAATTGGCCATGGCGACAAGGCATCGAGGGCATGGACAGAGGCCTTGATCTCGGATTGTGGCAAGGAGAACCCTGAAAATGAGATCAGATACCAAATACATTATACTAAACCACACACACCTACTTCTCTGGATAGTCCGCTGAATAGGTGAAGATTCGGGGATATACCCGACGCTCAATTCCATCAATGCACTTAATAACCATTCCATACGTATAAGCATGGATGAAATCATCGTCGAGAATCATTTTCCACACTGATTGCATAAGCTCACGGCGACAATGTGTCAGAATGCTTTTCTTTTGAGTTTTCCATTTTTTGTGAAATTCTGAAGCGAAGTCCTGAAATGAGTCTGGCAGCTAAAAGACGTTATTAGCAAGTACGCTGAAAGAGCTGTAATTATCAGACTTACCGAAGGAATGTAGGCCAGGTGATGCATTGCTCCAGAATGAGGCTTGGAGCGAATGTACTTTGAAAGATTTCCAAGCATAAGATAAATAGGCCATGCTTTTGCATTTCCGAAATCTGTTAAATGTGTAGCGTCTGATGAGAACATCAGTGCCGCCACAACCTTTTCTCTGGTGCATTTAGGGTCTTCAGGAGGACTAGGTGCTCGTCGTTGTATCTCTTCATGCTCTTTCTGAAAAGCATCTGAGGTGTATATTTCTCCATATATACGTTCATCCAGGTTTGTGTGAGAAGAGCGATGATAGAGTTTGAAGGGATAGAAGTGATGTAGATGTGCCAGCGAGCCAGAAAATGCGTCGGAGATGACAGATGTAAGCTTTCGGTGAAGGAGCCCTGGTACAGCAAACACCTTGGGGGGGATCTTTTTTTCTCCTGATGGAACCAAAATTTCGACCGGGCTGGATATAAATTGACTCTGAAAGGATGATTCTGAGAGGGAATGGTCCAACCGATGGTTTTCACGGTGTGCATCAAAGCCAACAAGATGCTCACGAGAAAAATCAGAGGGCATTATCACCGCCTTGACAAACTCATTCATTTGACTTTCGGATTTAACGGTGTTTCCGTTGTTCAGCCACTGCATGACTCGATGAATTGTTGGATTAGCAAACGGCCAGTACTTAGGATAGACAGTATTGGGATGGTCTTGAGCCAGAGGATTAATTTGAGGGATCTGTGGAGGTCTGACAGCCAAATCGTCGAGAGAGAGTGCTGCATCAGGATTGTATGTAGGCCGGTACGGGTAGTCCCGCCAAATTCCAAACGAATTTGCTGCAGTAATCAAGCGGTCCCGAACGATTAACACGATTCGTTTGACACGTCCAATCTGTTGGCCTACTTGAACGTCATGGCAAGGAGGAACTGGGGCTGGTTCAGGAATCATGTCTCGAAATCTCTTCGGCAGGCGGTGACTGCGGCAAGGCCTTCCAGTTTTGGTGACAGTTTGAAGTTGAAGTTGAGATAGTATCACATCTTGAGGTTCCACTTGACGAAGATTTTCGACTGACATTGTATCGTCCAAAGATGCAGTCATTACACAATCAGAATCAACATTCATTGCAGTAGATTCCCCTGGCAGATTGTCGCCGTGAACTGAGTGTGAAGTAAAGCTACCGTCCACTGTAGTTGATTCATTCGTATTTGAAACAGAATTCGAATCATCGCTGTTAGAGGGTGGAGCTTTAAGTGAAAGCTAAAAATATGGCCTAGCGTCAGAACTTGAGGGAGAAAAGCTTCAGAAATATGAAGCTACTTACTTGCAATCTCCCTTTACGGTCCAGGAGGATTGGAACATTTTTGAGGAGATTTTGTACATGACTAGAATTTTTCCTCGCCTCCAGGGTAATCCATTGTTGCTGTTGAGCATGGATGCATGATTTTTTATGCCGGGACAAGTGTTTCGTTTCTGTGAACTTGCGCTTACAGCCACCCACACATGACAGCTGGGCTACCATGAAAAAAACAAGAAGAGTGAGACCAAGAATATAGAGAGACTTCATAGTTAATGAAGCATGATTTGGATACAGAAAATGGTAAAGGTTGGTTGAGTGCTATGCAAGTGGTTGTCGCACCTGACACCGTGAGAGCAACACCTGTTTTGTGGTGACAACTTCAAGCCAGACACCTGAGGCCTATCACATCATGTAATTCAAGACTATTGAGTATTTCACATATTCTAACAACTTCTAAAGATTTGCATAAGTTCGTAATTACTATTTAAATGAGACTAGGACGACGTATATTCCGCAGAGCCTGCTCATACTGTCAAGTAGCACCTGGGCTAGCTGAGATATGCCTCTCCTGTGGGCGCTGAATGGCTGAACGGTGCTGACTGGCGTAACAACTTGAAATGGGGCGAGATTCACCTGGGGGAAATGGAGATGGGTTCCATGTAAGAAACTTGGGGGGTAGTACTAGACTCTGCAAGTTGGTAAGCATGTGTCTTGTACCTGATTTCAAGCTCCAACGTACCTGCAGAAGCTGAGGCACCAGTGCATGGAAGCCGTGTTAATAGGCCCAGGGCATTGTCGCATCCAAGTACAATGGAGACTTGAGCGAGGATATGCGAGAGCAGCGAGAGTGTGGAATGTACCACACCGCCATTGGATTACCTGCGGTCGTCAGATGTTTTGTGAGGTCAGTATAGCATTCGCACAAAGCATTAGGCCTACTGTAGCACTCCAAAGGAGCGTGGTCTGCTTATGGCTCTCTAAACACTCGCAAGCCATGAGCTGTCCTTGTGAAAGCCGGTGTGGGTGGGAGGATCCAGGGAGGAATTTTCAAGGTCGTCGTATGAACTACCTGAAGCAGCACCAACCTCGGAGTGTTTCTGCAGCATGCGGATACGCCAAAGTGGAAGGTGAGCGCATTGGGTTGGAGCCTGATATAGAGTGCTTAGCACAAAGGGAATGACGGTGGGTTGCGCTTACATCGGTGCTCCTTGGCCCAAAGGCGCAGTGATCATCTGAGGACAACCACGATTCACCGCTGTTCATTAGGAAAATTATCCTTGACCACTGTAGCTTCAAAACATAATGAGAGAAATTCATAAAAAAAGTAAGAAAAATATGTTACAAGTTTACATGTACTTCATGAGTGCTTGAGTCTTGAAGCTTGACGCTTGAAAAGTTGAATGTTGAAGTTTGACCCATTGACACCCGTGACCCAGGCCCTGCGCAAATATTGTGGGAAAGCTTGTTCAAGGTGAACGAACTTTCCCACCTTCCTCCTCCGGTTCAGTCGGGCCGATGAAGCTCAACTGACCCTTCTCTCAGGCTTCTACCAACCACACCACCAACTTGCCACCAACCTCCACCGTCTGCCACTGTCAAACATCCTCCATGTCACTGGTGTGCGAACAATCAGGTCCTGCACCCTTGAGTGTTCAGCTTGATTTCGATGCTTTCTACAACCCTCACCGTCCAAGAACTGCCAAATTACGAAGGACGTGGGCTACATATCAACCCCGCAGCTGCTGCGAAAACAGGGAAAGCGTGCGAGGGTCCTGCGGGATATGATTTCGGCCACCACATATTGTTACCTCAGCCACTACGAAAATGAATCAGGCATGCACGTCAAAAGTCCTTCTCGATTTCACCACCATTTCCGCCCATCTCCATCCATCTCCACCGGACATGCTGTGAAAACAACCAGGACTTGACATGTGTACTACACGTCCTCTTTGATTTCGCCGCCGTTGCCACGTACACCACTTCAGCCGCTGCAAATGAACCAAGGACATGCATAGTATGCACGTCCTCTAACATCCTCTTCAACTTCGCGACCTCAGCTGCTGCGGCAAACAAGCAGCAAGTAGATGTTGCCACCATTGCCCCAATGAAAACGAGCCGGATGCACATCGCACGTCCACTTTGGTTTCGCCGCTATCACCACTGCGAAAACAAGCAGGACGTGCACATTGCACATACATGTCGATTTCAACGCCGTCGCCACCTACCACCCCCTCAGCCGCTGCAAGAGAACCAACTAGGTCATGCATAGTATGCACATCTTCACGTCCTCTTCAACTTCGCTGCCTTGGTTGCTCTCCTTATGTCCCTTTATCCTTTGATCCTCTGAAATAGGATGCCGGGTGATGGCAATTACAAAAACATTGTTCCTGGGGAACTGTATCATGGTCAGCCTTTTTGTCTGTGCCTCCGCGGATTGTCCACGCCTGCTAAGTACTGCTGTCTCACACAGACATGGGTGACCGAACGATTGTCCAGGAAGACTCCAACGTGTACAACGAGTCCCTGCCCAACTGCTCCCAGGACAGCACACCTAAACACGCACGACGCGGCACCGATTCCCCTTTCACGCGGCGTACACGAGCTATTTCCAGTTCAGTGAGGACGACATCTGCGACGCCATCATCCTTGCATACATGCCCGTGTCGCAGCAGCCCGCCACCAAGCCTAAGCCCCCACTCGCACCTACAACCCAGCTGCTCGCCGCGGAGCCCGCGGGGTCAGCTGACTCGTCGCTGTCGGGCAGCAGCCTCGGCAAGCGCAAGGTGAGCGACGCGTCGTCGTCGTCTCCATTCCACTGCCCAACCAAGTTCGCGCGCCCCTCCACCGCGCAACCACTGCTGCTGTAATTATGTATCAAACATGGGCAGTTGCCACTTAAGGTTCATGCATCCAGGAGGGTAGTTGCCCCGGGCCTTGGGCAACT